>PVLC010007689.1:23669-61906 GCA_004027655.1 Graphiurus murinus | reverse complement strand
CTTATTTTTATTTTCTCTCTGTGAATGGTATCTTGTACTGAGTTGCAATTACTCTGGAATTTCTTCTGCCTGCTCTATTGGTGTCTTTGGTGGGTTTCAGGTGTTGACTTCTAGGATCTAGGAAAAGCTGAAAGGCTACCAATCCTCCGAACAAACATACATAAATTGTAGCAATGCAAAGTGAAAACAGAGTAAAAACAGAACAAAACAAAGCAAAAAACCCCAGAAAACAAGAAACGTCAGCAAGTAGCAAGATAAAAATCCCTGCAAGTTTGTAAGAACAGACCTGGTTTGGCCTCTGCAGGTCTTTTGGGCAGATTTCTGCAGCTGTGGGCGGCCGACAAGATGGCGGCTGCTACTGCTGCGCACGCGCCGACTCCCCGGTTCTCCCTGGTCTGCTCCTCAGACTCCAGCCAGCTGCCCGTTTCCCCACTCACCCTTGGGCCGATTTGCTTCTCCCCCCTTCCGTCGAGAAGCTGTTCCTGCGGCAGTCCTGACCCAAGCCGTGGGGTGCAGTTATCTCTGCTCCGGCTCCGTGAGGAGAGGTGAGCTGGGATGGGCCTGCGCGGGCTTAAGCTGGTTGTACCACGCGTTCTGGTCTCTGTGGAAGGTGCCTCGAAATGCCGCCTGGCTAGGATGAGGAGTTCAGGAGTCGCTCACTCCTGCTCTGGCCGGTGGGGTGCAGAGGGTTGTTGTATATTTCTTTCTTAGTAGACTCCACGCCGGGGGCCGGCTCAATGGCGGCTTCTGCCTGGCGGCGTGGCGCCGGGGCCGCGGAGACGGGCTTCTTTGCTCTCCCTGGTCGGCCTTCCGGGTTCTGCTCAGCTGTATTCCAGTTTTCGCAGCGTTTTTCACCTTTTTGTTGCTTTTTTTTCTTCTTTCAAAAAACTGGATCCACGACTGATTTGAATCGAGCTCACAGCGGCTCTTGAGACGTGTCTCACTCCGTCGCCATCTTCCCGGAAGCCTACTTTTTATTTTGAAACAAGGTTTCACTAAATTACTGAGGGCCTTGCTAAATTGCTGAGACTAGCCTTGAACCTTTGATTCTCCTGTCTCAGCCTCAGAAGTAGTGGGATTACAGCTGTGGGCCACCACACCCAGCCTGATCTTCTTTAGCTCCAGGTCCTCATATTGAGAGTAAAGGCTGAAAGGCTGCCCTCCCTGAACTGATGTACACTTAGGAAGCTAAGACTGACAGGTTTTCTGGCAAATAAATCTGCATGTGTGTATTTCCTGCCTTTTGGCCTCTTTTCTGCCTCTTATAGAGCTGTACTGTGTGCCTGGCACTGTGGGAAGATGGCAATTTGAAACATAACATTTCTTCTATCTTTTTTCAAAGCTGGCTTTGAATAAAAATAATTTTCCTGCCAATCTGCCTTTGAGTGTTTGTGGAGTGTGATGGGCTGCAGAGCTCAGCCTCTTGCCCCTGTGCAGTAATGTTATTACCATTATTGCTCTTTTTTCTCTCTTTAACAAGTGTGTGTGTGTGTGTGTGTGTGTGTGTGTGTGTGTGTGTGTGTGCGCACGCAGATTGAATACTAAGAATTCTGTTTCTTTGCCAAAGTCTTGCAATGTTTCTTTTATTGTGAAGTTTCAGCTGCTTAAATTTTTAGAAAACCCCTGAACTAAACTCCTTGCAAAGACTAAAGAACAGCTTCTCTGCTGTTTGCTGTGTTTGGCTTCTTAAAAGAACTTGGTTTTACCTTGATGTTTCCTTGGAGACAATGCTCTAGGTCTCTGCCAGAAGGGTCATCAGTGAACAATGCAAATCCAGACTGTGCTGGCTTCCTCATTCCTGTGTCCTGGTTCAAAGTATTCAAAAATTCTTCCACTGTGGTGGATGCATCAAACCCAACTACCTACATAGAAATAACAAAGCGATTCTCTTAATAAAAAGTATGTAAATTTCAAACAGAGATAGGAGGGCAAGGACATACTTGATGCATGATTAATGATAACACATAGTTCTCTAGGTGTTTAACATTTTGTCACAGAGCTTCATTGGATTAAATTAACAAGATTACCTCAGGAGTCCACTTGCTATAAGAATTCAGAAATCTCAGCTTCAGACAACAGACACAAATTCAAAACAGAAAGATCATTTGATTGTTATAAATATATATTTTTAAAATTTAACCCAGGAATGTTCTACTTCTGAGCTATATTCCCAGCCCTATTTAATTTTTTATTTTGAAACAGGGTCTCACTAAATTGTGGAGGGCCTCGCCTGCTGAGGCTGGCGATGAACCTAAGATCTCTTCGTGTCTCAGCCTCCCAAATACTCAGGTTACAAATGGACACCACTACACCCGGTTTGGTACATGCCTGTAATCCCAGTACTTGGGAGGCTGAGACAGGAGGATCACAGGTTTGGTACCATCCTCAGTAACTTAATGAGGCCCTCCACAACTTAATGAGGCCCTGTTCCAAACTAAAATAATAAAATAGGGCTGGGGGTGTAGCTCAGAAGTAGAATGCACTTGAATTCAATCCCCAGTACTGCAAAAATAAAATAACAAGTGTGCACCACCACACCCAGCTATAAGTATCTTTCAGCGATATTAGGTTTACCCATTAGAAACAAATCAATAAGTACAGTATGATATATAATCTTTAAGCAAATGAAAGAAAATAAGCATGAAATGCATTTCAATAAATGAACACTTTAATGTATTTAATGTTTATTTCTTTAGTAGGCAGATAAGTATCTGAATTCTGTGATAAAAGGCTGTGGTTACAAAGACTAATTGGTAGTTTTGGAACACTTTCCTTCAATTAATATGTGACATCCAAATCTCAGCGTTGGGTGGGCCTACAAAAGTTTTCCCAGATAATTTCTGAGATTTGATGATTTTAAAGGAGATTAAAATTACACACACTCAATAATTATTTCCTTACTTAGCAGGTGTACTGATGGGGAAAAACAGTGTTTTTGATTTTCTCCATCACAATTATAACAGTAGTGAAACTCATCCCTCATTTGGTTCAAGATGGATTTGTTTTGTTTTGTTTTTTGTGGTACTGGGGATTGAACTCAGGGGCATTTTACCTCCGAGCTATACCCTCGGCCCTATTTTTGTGTGTGTGTGGTACTGGGGATTGAACTCAGGGGCATTCTACCTCCAAGCTATACCCCCAGCCCTATTTTTTTATTCTTTATTTTGAAACAGTGTCTCACTAAGTTGTGGAGTGCCTCCCTAGGTAGCTGAGGCGAGCTGCGAACCTGGATGCTCTGGTCTCAGCCTCCCAAATGCTGGTATTGTAAGCGTGTGCCACCACGCCTGGCTTGGATTTGTTTTTAGTGTGAATCCTTTCTAGCAAAACTATTTGAAAACTCAGCTGTTTTGATAGACAATCTAACATTATTTGCCAGTGTATTGTTGCTGGGTGCTGACCAATCTAGGGTCTCATTTCCCTATTCACAGAGGTTACACATAGGATTCTTGGCCTAGCATATATTTGTTAGGGTAAAATGGCTGACGCACCTGATATATCCCATTCATGAAGTGCACTGGTATACTGAAGGGCAAGGAATGATGATAAGGGTTTCGAAGAAGGGTTGAAAGGATTTCCATTCTTGAGGGTCTTGCTTCTCGATCTCCATTTTGTTGTGTTCTTTCTACACATCGCTGGCAGTAAATGGCATATTTCCCAAATTCTGTCCTGTAATGCAAAACTTAAGATAAACTCTAAGAACAAATTTAACTAAGACAATCTAATATACACAATCATTAAAAAAGCATCCCTTGCTGTTTATTATAATGTGTTATCCTGGTTTTGACAGTATTTTTTCTTTTTGAAAGATAACATTAAACTGCTGTCACTTTTCTCAAATTCCAGTTTCTTTGCTTTTACAACTGACTGACTCAAACGCCTCCATGAAGGATTCTTCAACTTTTTTATATTATTATAGTCACAGACTAGATTTAAGATTACCGGTCATTATATGGTCGATACATAATGACTATGTTAACAAATATAAAGGAATTGTTATTACAAAGAGTAGTATAGAATAACTTGAAAAACACTATGCAGCAGAGTTCTCTTTTGAAGAACATGGAGGTTAATGCCTCACTACTAACTAAACAAGGTAAGAAAATGTATTCAAACAAAAATAAAAATACATTTTCCTTCTTTATCCTATAAAATATGCACTTGTTAAAAATGCTATGCACTAAACAAGAGGATAAACCTAACTTTCCCCAGGTGTATGTAATATAAAAATTATATAATTCAGATATTTTATAATTTATTTTGTCTATAAATAAAGCAGATTGATAATATGTATAAAGACATGTATATACTTAAGTGCCTTCTAAACAGACTTCTAGAGTCACACTTTGTCAGAGAACTCTTCAATGACTGCAACAGAAGTTACATGGCCTTGATCATAGGGTAGTCTATGATATGATATGAAAGTATTAAGAGCTGCAGGATATTTTTCTATTATTTCCAAGTTGACTTTTTTTTTTTTTTCACTGTATTGATGTTAGTCCCAGAGTCTACTTAAGTAACCTAACATGAACCTCTTGCTAGACAAAATGATCCTGGGTAAGCCTTGGCTGAATCCCAGGGTCTCATTCTAAGAAAGTCACTCTAAAAGCTGGATTTTAAATATCTTTTTTAAAAGAGTAAAAATTGTAGATAAATTCAAATACATACAATTATAAAAGGATGGAAGGCCATAGGAGAAGTCATCTACATAAAATAATTAAATGTGCAGCTGGTGAAAAACAAAAACAAAAACACAAAAACAAAAATTAAGCCAGGCGTGGTGGCGCATGCTTGTAATCCCAGTACTTGGGAGGCTGAGACTGGAGGATCTGGGTTTCTGGCCAGCCTCAGCTACTTAGTGAGGCCCTCTGCAACTCAGTGAAACCCTGTTTCAAAATAAAGAATAAAAAATAGAACTGGGGGTCTAGCTGGGAGGTAGAATGCCCGTGAGTTCAATTCCCAGTACCATAAAAACAAACAAACAAAAAACTAAGTCAGGCCTGGTGGCACATGCCTGTAATCCTAGTACTTGGGAGGCTGAGACAAGAGGGTTGCAGTTTCAAGACCAGCCTCAGCAACACAATGAGACTCTCAGCAATCTAGAAAGACTCTGTTTCGAAAACAAAAAATAAAAAGGGCTGGGGGTGTGCTTGGAGGTAGAATACTCCTGGGTTCAATCTCCAGTGCTTCCCCCCACAAAGTAAAAAGAAAAACTAAGAAAACAAAATAGTTGATTTTATTGAGCAAGCACCCATTCATGCTATTTCATTCAGTCTTTTCACTTAAAAATATTTTCTCAGATTTTTAAGATTTTACTGTAATTTGCCAGAAGAGATTTAACATAACAAAAGCAGTATTTTCCAAGATCCATTAATAGTGATACTCAAAAGTTTCCTGCACTAATACTTGTTTCATGCATTCTTCTGAAAATGTAGCTAACAGGTTATTAAGTACTTAAAACTTATTGTAGACTATCAGAGGTCACATAAACAGTTCAAGTAGCTAGTTTTCTGCACACCTGGAATCGGCATTTCTCTTTAGATGGAGCCCGAGGAACCATAGGAAAGGATGATGGGGAAGGAAGAGTCCAACACAGAGCGCCAAGAGCTGCCAGCCCTGGGCAAAGAGAAGCACCACAGGTTAGGCACCATGCCAGTCACAGCCTGTCAGAGGAGGATGCCTGACAGACCTTGGGAGAACAATGGGCTAAGGGTCCTCTCAACCCTCAGATGTTCTGCCTCTTCCATATAGATATTATTTCTTTAGAGCATGTATACTACATTAAAAACATAAGAACTTTACACTGGGTCAGACATGTATTCCACCTAGCTGTGTACATTATTGTCTACAACTGAGCTACCAGAGCACAAGTAGATGTAGTGGTCCTTTCAAAGACTAAGGGTGTTGTTTCTTTTATTATTCACTTATGTCTTTACTTAATTCATTAAAATATACACAGCTTTGAGAAGGGAAGATTACAATATAGTAAAAATTAATATACCTAAAATCAAAGCCTACTTACCCCACAAACATGTGAACAGAAATGAGGCAAATATATATATATATATATATATATAGTATGTATATAAATATATACAATTATATAAATATATATATTTGTGTGTGTGTGAGTGTGTGTGTGTTACTGGGGATTGAACCCAGGGCATTCTACCTTTGAGCTACACCTCCAGCCCTATTTATTTTTATTTTGAAACAGGGTCTTGCTAGGTTGCTAGTCTTGCTTCATTACTGAGGCTGGTCTCCAACCTGTAATCCTCCTGTCTCAACTTTCCAAGTACTGGAATTATAGGTATGTGCCACCACACCCAGTTAAGTATACAAATATTAAGAAAGGGTATGTTTATCCATTCGCTGTATGCTGGAGGCAGGGAGTGGAGAAAGCAGAGCCAGATTATGAGCTTTAGCTTCAGAACCCCTCTCTTGCACAGGCCTTTTACAAGATAATGCAAAAGGCCCTGTCAACTGTGTTTACATATGCTATGTTTTTAAAGATGTACCAAAGTAAAGATATGTTGGGGATGAAACCCAGGCCCTTGAGCATGCTAGGCAAGTGCTGTACCACTGAGCTACATCCCCAGCCCCCAGCCCCTGTACTTTTTTCTTACAGAGGACCTCCCAAATTGTGTAAGATTATAGTCCCACAAAACTTGGATCTAACCCTGAGAGTGCTGTACACTGGATAAGAAATTTCTGTTTTATTCTGTGGTTAACAGGGAGCCAATATACAAAGATAAAAATAGGCATCCAATACAGAGTAAATACAAACAAGCTTCACACAGTGGCCCATGCCTGTAATCCCAGTACTTGGGAGTCTACGACAGGAGGATCACAGGTTTGAGGCCAGCCTCAGCAATTTAGCAAGACCCTGTTTCAAAATAAAAAGTAAAAAGGTCTAGGTTATAGCTTGGAGGTAGAATGTCCCTGGGTTCAATTCCCAATTAAAAAAAAAAGAGTCAATATAAACTACTGCAAAACACCTGAAAATACATTCAACTGCACTGACAGTGAAAGAAATGAATTCCAAAGCCAGCATGGTGGCTCACGCTTGTAATCCCAGTACTTGGGAGGCTGAGACAGGAAGATCACAGGTTCACGACCAACCTCAGCAACTTAGTGAGGTCCTCTGCAACTTAGTGAGACCACATTTCAAAATAAAAAATAACACAAGGATGGGGGTGTAGTTCATGGGTAGAATGCTTCTAGGTTCAATCCCCAGTACCACCAAAAAATAAAAACTTAAATTACATTAAGAAATGCATCCCAAAATAATAGTGAAATACCACTTTTTACCTTGAAAGAATCTAAAAGAATTACACTGAGGTTTAGTGACAATATAAAGAAATTCTAGAAATAGGTTCAAAGTAATTCACTAAACTTGTATATAAGATTTAGGTTCAAAGATGTCTGTTGTAAATCTACTTATTAGGTGAAAAATAATTGTAAGCAAGTAAATGCATAATAATTGATACTTAATATGATCTTTAAAGTTCTGAAAATGTTTAAGGATGTAGAAGAAATAATCATGTCATGTCCTATAGTTTTAAAAAAGTAATATACACTCTGTAACTTCAGTAATTTGAAAAACTGTGAGTATGCATATATCTACACACACCTATATATTCATATACAAACATACGGATATACAAATGAACCAAAATGATATAAATCAAAATATTAATAGCTATTTTTCCTTCACTTTTTTTTTGTATTCTCCAAATGTCAAGACTGCGTTTATATCATTCTTACAATCAGGAAAACAGCACCATTTTAAATTGCACGTATATGTATCAATACATACCTGCAATGGTCCTACTTGATTCTGTGGCTGTCTTCGTCTTGTCTGTTTAATAAGCTGACAGCAAATTTCATTCTGTAGCTCAGGATGTGTCAGACAGATTTGCAAAGCACTCTGGGCCAGAGATATATGATAATCAATTGCAGGGGAGTCAACTGCTGCATTTATAAAAAGCTGGCAGGTCTGAATTAAACAAAAAAGGAAATATTGAGAAATGTTTAGATTTATTCTGCATGAGTTACGTTGACTCTCTTTTTAGCAGTAGTTTTTGTTTAAAAAGATAGGGAAAATATATTATGATAACAGTAATCAAAAGAAATCCGGAGTGGCTACAAGAATAGAAGACGAAGTAGATTTTAGAGTAAGGAGCTAGAGATAGAGTCATTTCATAATGATAAAGGAGTCAGTTTATTTAGAGGACATAAAAAACCTGAACATTTATTTACTTAATAATAGAGTTTCAAAATACATGTTATTCTCATCCAGTATATTATTCATTTTAGCTATTGCATTTTCACCTTTAAAGTTCAATTTAAAAATGTTTTTGTATAGCTGGGCATGGTGGCACACACTTGTAATACCAGCATTTGGGAGGCTGAGACCGGAGGATCCAGGTTCGAGGCTAGCCTCAGCTACCTAGTGAGGCACTCTGCAACTTAGTGAGACCCTGTTTCAAAATAAAGAATAAAAAATAGGAGCTGGGCGTGGTGGCGCACGCTTGTAATCCCAGCATTTGGGAGGCTGAGACCGGAGGATCCGGGTTCGCGGCCAGCCTCAGCTACCTAGTGAGGCACTCCGCAACTTAGTGAGACTCGGTTTCAAAATAAAGAATAAAAAATAGGGCTGGGGGTATAGCTCAGAGGTAGAATGCCTCCGAGTTCAATCCCCAGTACCGAAAAAAAAAAAAAAAAAAAAAAAAAGAATAAAAAATAGGGCTGAGGTGTATAGCTCACAGGTAGAATGCCCCTGAATTCAATCCCCAGTACCGAAAAAAAAAAAGTTTTTGTGTGTGGTACTAAGGATGGAACCTCAGGGATATTCTACCTCTGAGCTACACCTCCGGCCTAATAATTGATTAATTAATTAGTTAATTAATTAATTAGCAGTACTTGGGATTGAACCCAGGGGCATTCTACCTCTGAGCTACACCCCCAGTCCTATTTTTTTTTAGTCTTTATTTTGAAACAGGGTCTCACTAAGTTGTGGAGTTTCTCACTAAATTGCTGAGGCTGTCCATGAACCTGGATCCTCCGGTCTCAGCCTCCCAAGTACTGGGACTACAAGAATGTGCCACCACACCCGGCTCCTATTTTATTTTTTTATTTTGAAATAGGTTCTCACTAAGTTGCTGAGGCTGGCCATGAACCTGCATCTTCTTGTCTCAGCCTCCCAAGTATTGGGATTACAAGCATGTGACACCACATCCAGCTTCCGTTGAAATATTCTGAGTAAAATAATCATGCATTCTTCTACCTTCTAAAACATATGAAGTGTGAAAGTCAACCTTCAAGATGGCCCCCATTGATATCCACCTGCTGATATTCAGACCCTCAGATAATGTCTTCCCATTACAGTATCTGTATGCCGTGTCACTTCTGGAAACAGGTTATAAAACCATAGTGGCTTCCATCTTGGTTGCTTTCTTGCCCTTAGATCATCAGCTCTGAGGGAAGGCAGTTGCCACATCTTAAGCAGTCACATGGAGAAGACCAGATAGTGAGGAACCAAGGAACCAAGACTTCTCGCCAACAGCTGTGTGAGAGAGGTTGGATTCCCCCAGTTCCAGGCAAGTCTTCAGGTGCCTGCTGCCCCAGCTGCCAACCCGTCAGTAACTCCATGAGACCCTGAACAAGAACCACTCAGCTAACTGCTTCCACATTCCTGTCCTTACGAAAACTGCATGAAATACTAAGTATTTGTTGTTTTAAGCTACTAAGTGTTGGAAATATTTTTAATGTACTCAAAGATAACTAGTACACAGAAATGTCCTTGTCTATTGTCTTCTGTATCTTTCCTAAAGATATTTTTTGTGATTGTTGGGCATGGTGGTTCACGCCTATAATCCCACCTATTCCAGAGGCTGAGGCAGAAGGCCAGCCTAGGCAACCTAAAGACACTCTGTCCCAAAACAAATTTTGAAAAGGTTTGTGGATGTAGTTCATTTGTACAGTGTCTGCCTACCATGTGTAAGGTTCTGGGTTCTGGGTTCAATCCCCAGTACTGAAAAAAAAAAAAAAAACCAAGAAAGATATTTCTGTGATTGCTTTTTCTTATCATATTTAACCCACCTAGAAGCAAGGTGCACTGGTATACACCTGGAATATAAACATTTTACCTTAAATAACTTAATAGCTTCTGTCTGCAGAGCTTCAGAAGGCAGTGTGGTCAGAGGAGAAAGGATTCCTTCTTTGCTATGACATAAAGTGGGGTGTCTCCATATCTGGGAGGCTAAGAACAAGAACATATGAACAGAAAATGGAATGACTCATTTATTTGGCCTCCTACTAGATGGACTCTTTAGAAATTAGCTCATTCAGTCTCACAACTTTCATCACAAAGGTCAGGACAAACATTTGGCAACATTATTTTATCTTGATTGCCAGACCATTGTGATGCTTATGTTTCTGGATACAGTAAATGTAGAAGAGTTGGGTCCTAATTTATTAGGCTACAACAAGTCTACCAGGGCATGATCATATTGCTTAAATGTTCCAATGGGTGGTGACCTATGAAGGGAGATGAAAATACATGAGAAGGAACTGAGGAAGATCTTGAGAAACCAAATAGGAAGAGATATAAAGAGGACTAAAATCATTTCTAAAGTCAATGTTCCTATGCTGAACACTGAAAATGAAATGTGGTCTCCATATATATAGCACAGGATAGAACCTAGACTCTCAATGGAAACTCTTATCCATAAAATATTAATTTCAATGTAAAGCTGCAAATGCTATAAAAAAGTTAAATGGCAAGGTGCTTTGGGACACACTTTTAAAAGACTAAGTGGTTTCTGTGAACCAGATGCTGAGCTGAGTGGACTGGCTGAGGGGTCTCTTAAGACTGAGCAGGATTTCATTATAGCAAGGCTGGCCAAGGAAGACTTCCAGCAGAGGGAGCAATGCAAGCCGGGTGGAGGAGGGTGACTGGACACAGCATATTAGGATATGATGGTGTCCCTGGAGCCCAGGAACCTCAGCAAGGGCTCATCAAAAGCAAAGACAATGACAAGGTGAGTCCATAGCAGAAAAAAACTCACAAAATAAAAACTCCATTAGGCTAAGGGGGTTACAGTTATTTGAAAAATAATAAAGCCTATTATATGCTTAGGAACTTACAAGGTTCCCCTTCTATATTTAGCAATTTGCAAACCAGTTGTTCAAATTCAGATCCAACATTTACATTGTTACTTCCAGCTGCAACAGTCAGATGATAAAGCCAAGTGTCCTTAAAATCAGAACATAGAGAAATGTTAATCAAGACACAGTTTTGATTACTTAAGGAAAATAACAACTTTGAGACTAAAAAGAAATCACTAACTAGAAGTCATTCAGTCAAACATTTGAGGTGGGCTCACTTAAAATTGTGCTTGTAATATGTCTTCCTATTGCTTACATTTTGCTTACTTCTTAGATAAGCATGACAAAATTAAGGAGAGCAATACATATTAAGAAATTAGAATACGCTGGGCATGGTGGCGCACGCCTGGGAGGCTGAGACAGGAGGATGGCAGCTTCGAGGCCAGCCTTAGCAACTTAGCAAAATAAAAAATAAAAAGCAGCTTTTCAAAATAAAAAATAAAAAAGGCTGGGGTGTAACTCCGAGGTAGAATGTCCCTGGTTCAATCTCCAGTACCACACACACAAAACCAAGTAAATAAAAGGGAACAGAAAAATACAACCAGAGCCGGGCGTGGTGGTGCACGCTTGTAATCCCAGCATTTGAGAGGCTGAGACCAGAGGATCCAGGTTTGCGGCCAGCCTCAGCTACTTAGCGAGATACTCTGCAACTTAGTGAGACCCTGCTTCCAAATAGAAGAATAAAAAATAGGGCTGGGGGTAGAGCTCAAAGGTAGAATGCCCCTGGGTTCAAACCCTAGTACCGCAAAAAAAAAAAGGAAAGAAAAAAAAAGAAAAGAAAAATACAACCAGTTAATATTCTTGTAAAAATATAATAAATTCTATCAGATTTAAAATTTAACTCCCAGCCGGGCGTGGTGGCACACGCTTGTAATCCCAGCATTCGGGAGGCTGAGACTAGAGGATCCGGGTTCGCGGCCAGCCTCATCTATCTAGTGAGGCACTCCGCAACTTAGTGAGACTCGGTTTCAAAATAAAGAATAAAAAAAATAGGGCTGGGGGTATAGCTCGGAGGTAGAATGCCCCTGAGTTCAATCCCCAGTACCGCAAAAAAAAAAAAAAAAAAAAAAATTTAACTCCCAAAGTAATACAGAATACTTAGGAAATGCAGGAGATTTAAAGAAGAAAATAATATCCATTTGCTACCCCCAAAGATAACTATTAGTCTTTTATTTCTACTGTGAAAATATTTATGTAGATTATATTTTTACATAGTTGATATTATACTAAAATAGATAATTATAATTTCTGAATTTTACTAATACTGTAGAAGCATTTCCTTGTTGCTAGAAATTCTTTTTTTTTTTTTTTTGTACTAGAATTGAACATAGAGGTATTCTACCTCCATGTTACAACCTCCCCCATCCCAGCCCTTTTATTTTTTTTATTTTGAAACAGGGTCATGCTAAGTTGCTGAAGCTAGCCTTGAACCTGGGATTCTTCTGTTTCAGCCACCCAAGTACTGGGATTATAGGTGTGGGCCACCATATTCGGCTTGGAATTCTTTATAAACAATTTTTAATGCCTGCAGGACATTCTATTCTATATACATAACATTTATTTAATTAGCTTCCTATTGTTGACATTTAGATGGTTATTAATGTATCACTGGTAAAAATATGATACCTACCATATGCTAACTACTAAGAGTCTGTGTTATATTTTCTGTGTCTGAGAGAGTTATTTTTAAAAGACTATTATGTCTTATAAATTTATATATAAATATTTGGCTACATTTATGATAATTTCCTTACTCATTACCAGGACATGAACATTTTTAGGAACTCCTGAAACATACTTTTAAAGTACTTCTCAGAGTGATTATATACATTATATTCCCTTTAGTGATGTTTGAATATTTCCCTCATCACAGCCACAGTAATATAATTTTTAATAACTCGAGAGATAATTAAAGATGAATCATTTTTAAAATTTGCATTTCTTTGATTATAGATGAGTCTAACCATTAATCACTAAGCTTCTCAGTAAGTTGTTCATTGGGTCCTTTTTCTATTGGAAATAGTACTTTTCAAATCAAACCAGCCACATTAGAGTTACATGTTGAGAAACAAAGGCTCCGAAGTCAGAGATATGAGTCTAAATACCAACTCTGTCCCCCTCCTAAATGTGACCACAGGAAAGTGCTCACACTTTCTGTCTGTAAAAGGGAATGACATCATCTCCACAAGGAGTAATTGTAAAGAGGAAAAAAAGATTTTTAGCAGTAAATGTGCTTAGAAACAACTACCAATATTAACTCTAATAATATATGTTATATATTTAAAAGATATAGTAGCCATTTATGAAGTTTTTTATTGTTTAGTTATATTTATGATTTATTTGATATAAAAGTCAACTTTATCAACCATTGCCACTGTGATTTCTTACATTGACTTTTTTTCTTAGAAAGTATTTTCTACTCAGAAATTGGATAAAAGTTTTTTAAAAATAATTTTGCTGAACTCTTTTAACTCCTTAAATTCATCTTTCAATCATTTTACTGTGTGTATGAGATGAAAAATTAAACTAATATTTTCACTAATAGCCAATTTTGCCAATATAAAGCAAACATACAATAAACAAACAATCCATTACTTTCCTACTAATCTGTGATGCTTCCTTTATCATAAGTGATACATGTACTAATTAATTTCTAATCATATCTAAATGAAAATTTTGTTGAAATGGGTCAAAAATATAAGGTAGAGGCCTCAGATTGACTAAAGATATTCAGTCTGAGAGGTCCACATTTTTTTAACCTAGCTCCCTTGGTCCTCCACTGTCACGCACTGTTTTTAGATGATTTTTATCAGTAGCACTGAAAAATGATACATTGGAGTAAGGCTCATTTCCAGGGTATAAAGAATCTCTGAAAATAGAGCTAGTAGTCTTTAGCAAAATCCTATTCCTCATTTCCACAAAATTGATTTAAGAATCATTATCAATATCTGAATAATATTAGTCTGAATCATTTTTAAATCAACTGAGTCTTTAAATACCTTTTCATGCTTGGACCCAACGAGGAGGTAAGTTGGTCCTTGGCCTTTGGGGTGAACAACAATAGTGTAGTGAGTAGATAACAGACTCCGTCCATTAGCTTCATAATCTTCATCCGAATCACAGGACCTGTCAACCTCTTCAACTTTAGCCTCCCAGAGTTGGATCTGACCTAAAGGAAACTACAGTAAAGGTTAGTAATTATAAGGAAAGCATTTTAAAGACTTTTCCTACTACAAGTTTTCATGATCCTTTTCATTTTTACCTTTAAAAAGAAAACTTAAAAAAATATACCTAGAATATATCTGCCATTTCGAAGAATTCATGTATCTGTTTTACAACTTTAATTAAGTACATTTATTCCAGAAAAATACACAGCATGCTTGAGATTAATAACTCCTAAAACATTTGGCCAGGTTTGTAATTGCAGTTCTAAAAAAGTCATTTCTAATCATGAAAACATTTACCAGCCCACAGTTTCATGCTGAGTTTCAGGGCTCAGCATGTGGACTCCTCTCCCATCTGTGCTCATTCCTTCGGCAATCTCACAAGCTCGTGGCTTTAATTCCAGCATGTGTTAGCTACTCCCAGTTGTAAAACTCCAGGTTTCTGACTTCCATGTTGATGTCTACCAGAATCTCCAACTGACTTTGATACTTCCACCTTAACCTGCTCTGCCCAGTCTGCCTATCTCACTGGCTGACCACTTTATTTTCCTGCTGCTTCGCTCAAAAGCCATGATATCATCATTGATCCTTTTCCTTCTCTCATATCTCAGGCCTTCCTGGTCAATAAATCCTGTCAGCAAGACTTTCCCAGTCCTCCACTGCTGCCACAAATCAGCAACCATCTGGCACCTGGAAGGTCATAGCAGCCTCCTGACCATTCTCTCCCTCTTTCCCTCAGTCCATTCCTAACAGAAGCTGCTGTATTCCTGTTAGAACTGGAGATCAAGGCCCTGCTCTGCTTAAAACCTCCTAGTGACTTCTCATCCCCGAGCAAAAGTGGAAGAGTGGCAGAACACACCACTCCAAAAGATATGTCTTTGGCATGAGGATTTTTTAAACTACAGGTGTTAAGAAAACAAAACAAGATGCAAGAAGGGCACTCTGACTCTTCTCTCTTTCTTCCCAAATGCAGATCAAACTCCCATATGGAAAATATTTTCCCTAGAATAGAAGGGAAAAAAATTCTTATCATCAAGGATGGGAAGCTGAGGTAAGGGAAGCTTGTACAAACACACCTTGTTAAATCAGCCTTCATCTTGCTGTCACTTCACCCCATTAACTGTCTTTGCCCAAGTCTCTCTGCCTTGTCACCCTTGCCCAGTTCAAAAGAGAAGTGCTCAGCTTGGCATCTTGGGTCTTCCTTATGAAGGCTTCTGCTCACAGACAGCTTAACTTTAAATAAATCTGTACACTTTTATAATCTGTCTGTTAACTTAATGCTCAACCCTGCTGAAAGTCCTACTAAAGCAAGGTAATTTTCCTTCCCCTAAAAAGCCAAATGTTTTATTTTGGCCTATAGGACCCCATATGATTTGGTTCTTGTTACATCTCTGACCTCATCTCCTATTATTCTCTACCTACCAGACCCAGTCCAGTCACACCCACCTGCCCACTATTCCCCAGCACGCTGGGTATGCTCTTGCCTCAGGCCTTTTCGTGGCTTTCCCTCTGCCTGGCAGGCTCTTACCCCAAAAGCATGGCTGCTCTTTTACTTCCTTCAGAATATAATTAAAATGTCTGCTTCTCAGTGAGGTCTTACCTGGATATCTTATATAAAATGAAAATCACTTGCCTAATAATTGACTGACATTGAAAATTAATTAATGTGTTATCTTTTATGATTAAAAGCATGATTTCCCCCATTAAATTAATGACAACTATATACTGAGCAGTTTCTGTATGCAAAGCACTATGCTAGCACTGGATGAAGAAAATTTACTTCTAAAGGAGAAATGCAAAACTATCTCATCTACATTTCTGGAAAAAGTAAGAGAGTAAAACAAAAGCAAAATAACAGGCTAGAAAAACCACATTGGTAAGTAAAAAATCAGGTTTTAGAAATGAGATGAAAACTAATCCCACTACAGTAATACAAGACAATACTATACCAACTTATGCTCTTTAGGCACATTTTTATGAAAATTGAGGTCTCATCCACCACAGTATTCAATATGGTTATTCATTTACCAAAGGAGTCACCCTTGTTCCATAGACAGCCAATAGAGTATTTTGATTAATAAAAGAAGACACTGATTCAGATTCCAAAAATGGCTTGAAAACATCTATAGCACAAAGCTCTATGTAGATATATAACACAAAAGTAGGCCTGTACTGATTCATATGAAGTCTCAATACTTTTCTAGTAATAATAAAGGATTTGTCATTATTCTATATTATTCTGACTATTTTCTTTCTTTCTTTTTTTGTTTTATGGTACTAGGGATTGAATCTGGAACATTCTACCTCCAAGTTACACCCTCAGCTCTTATTTTTTTGTTTTTGAAACAAGGTCTCACTAGGTTGCTGAGAGTCTCACTGCATTGCTGAGGCTGTCCTGAAACCTTCTATCCTCCTGTGTCAGCTTCCCAAGTACTGGAATTACAGGTGTGTGTCACTACACTCAGCTGCTATTCAATTTTATTAAATTATTTTTTCAGTTTATAAAAACATCACACATATTATAGAAACTTGGCAAAAATGGAAAGGTATTTAGAAAAAGGAAGGAAAAAAATCTCCCATAACACTATCATCATCATAGAAATTACTCAGCATTTTGGTATAGTTCTCTTTGAGCTGCCATGTGTATTTTTACATAGAGGTGCTAGACTAAAAATTATAAACTCAGCATCCCAACCATCCTTTGGAAGGTCTCCCCATAAGTGCAGAAGAGAGTCTGGGAACTGCGTTTACTGTATGGTTCCAGATTATAGCCGGCCTATGAGAGAATCTGCAGGAGATCTGGAAGTTACAAGTGAAAGAAAGGGTTACTCTCCTGAGACAGCTGCTGCCAGATGCCTGGACTAAGGTGGTAGGAGACTTCCTGGGGAACTCTCGAGTACCATCTGCCTCAGGGCTTTGGGCTGAAATCTTTAGCACTGACTTCTCTGACCTTCAGTGGGGGTTCCTGCTCTTGATTCCCTCAACTTTCCTAAAAGTAATCTAAGTTACATAACTTTTCTAACAGATATATACATATCTGTTATATTATATACATTATATTAAATTATATATATGTTAAATTATATATATATATATGTTAAATTGTTTCTAGAACACACAGAGTGGCTTCTGTTTTCCTGACTGATAATTTAGTTAGCATTATGCTTGATAAACAGTTAGATAGCATTTCTTTTATTCATTTTTTTGTGGTGCTGGGTATCAAACCCAGGGGCATTCTACCTCTAAGCTATACTCCTAGCCCTATTTAATTTTTTATTTGGAAATAGGGTCTTGCTAGGTTGCTGAGGCTGGCTTTGAACCTGCGATCCTCCTGTCTTGGCCTCCCAAGTACTGGGATTACAAGCATGCGCCACTACGCCTGGCTTCAGGTAGCATTCCTGTGTGAGCATTTCCTCTTGCTCCCCCAGAGGCATCCGTTTTAGTGGTGCTCCTGTGTTAACTCCCATCCCATCAGCAATACTGAGAACAATGACTGCAGAACCAAGACTGCAGTCTGTGAGAAAAGAACAGAGAAATACTAATTAACCCAGGTGGTCACTGGACCAGGAAGTTTAGTGTCATCCACACAGTAATTGGTCACAGGCTGCTATTCTGTGTAGCTGACATCATTATCTTATGCAAGTACTTGTGGCCTGTGTTGGTTCAATTTTTATGGTTTCAGTAATCCCACAGTGACACTACATACCCGTAACGATGACTCAGCACATGGTTGACCTTTGTGGACATTCCGTCTTTCTACTCTGAAAGTGAAGATAACTCAAGTTCCTTGGGGGAGATTAGCTTACAAGGAAATAACTGGATATAAATAGGCAGACGGGTGGACAGGGAAATGGTATCCAGGAATTCGAGGGCTTGGGGTAGGACTGGATTCTTCTCCCTCCCCAGGTGTTCTTTTCTAGCTCAGTATCCTTCTCTCAACCTCACGAGAGTGATGGTTGGGGGTGGAGTAGAAGAAGTCTTTTCTCATCAAGGTCTCAGAAGGTACATGAATTACAAGTTACTAAGGCTTATAATTAAAAGTCAAACTCTTGCAGGTGATTGGTATGTGATTACCTCAGTGATAAATGTAATACCAAACTTCACCTATAGCAAAAATTCTAAAGTTTTACCTAACAACAGAAGAATGAAATGGAAAACTAGGCCATGACTACCAAAAAATACTTCTAATTAGCTATTAAAGTACATACATACCTTATCTTCTTGACTGCGAAAATAATACAATATCTTCCCTACAAGTGTACACCAGACTCTCTTGGAGTAGCCATGTTTTACCTGAAACCACATTTCAATGAATTATAATGTAGGTCAGAACACTGAAAACTTAAAAGTATAGTTTACACATTCTTCTTGATGTTCTATAGGTATCCAGTGTGCCCAGGACACCAGTGATATTCCACCCGGACTGTCCGAATGCTGCTTAAGATGGACCTGTGACAGCAGCAGTATAGCACATTTGCTTTGGAATTCACCATTTGACACTTGGGGAATGTTTACAATGTGCCAAGCACTGTTCCTGGAACTGATGATTCCAAGATGGATTTAAGGAAAGGTGCCAATTCCGCAATTAAGTATATTTCACATTTTCCACATTTCAATAGATTTCCAATAGCCCTGTGGCTCTCTGGGTTAGCACCCTAATATTAGATTCAAGAAGATTAAAACCTAAAGAATTCTAGTGATCTCCCAATTGTAAAAGATTCATTCAGTCAAAATATTTGATGCCTTCTCCAGACGTGATCACACAAAATTTTAAT
This sequence comes from Graphiurus murinus, assembly GCA_004027655.1. Classification (NCBI taxonomy): domain Eukaryota; kingdom Metazoa; phylum Chordata; class Mammalia; order Rodentia; family Gliridae; genus Graphiurus; species Graphiurus murinus. Next base: position 42,798 of record PVLC010007689.1, on the reverse strand, counting down.
ATTTTATTAAAAGCTAAAGTAGTATCTTTTAGTAAAATAGTATTACTATATTGAATACCTCCTATATGTTAGACACTACATTAAATGGAATAGAATTTAAATCCAGCTCTTGACTTTGAATAATCAGAGATTGGTCTAGGTCCTGGGGAAATAGATATGAATAAGAAGTCTCCTGCAAAAAGGTTCACAATCTTGTGAGAAAGACAGACAGTTAAATCAGTAGTTTACTATAACTTCACCAAGAACACAGAGTTGCTATTCATGTCCATTTTTGTGGAAGATATTTTACCAAGATTTTAATTGAATATTATAAGTTTTTCATCATTTGATGGTTTTGTGAAGATCCTCCCTGCCCTGGTCCAGCCCAGGTACAGGCACTAAAGATCTTTACCAGATATCCCTGGCTATATCCTCCATCCTAGAAAAACATGAGGAACCCCATTCCTATCAATGGGTAAGACAAAGCTAGAGCCCCATCACCCCAGACTTAGAATGTGGTATGCCTCTAATCCTACTCCCCTGGCAGTGGTCAATTTTAGCTCTCTAAATTCGGCCTCCAGGCTAGACCCTCCCCTGCAATATAAGACACTGGTCAGCACAACTAAAACCCCTAACTTTGTTCTCATACTTGGGAAGATGATAAGAACTAAGGAGAAAAACGAAGCAGGAGAGGCAGTGCTTGGGAAAGGGAGAGGGGGAGTTATAATTTCAAATATGGCGGTTAGTAGGGAGGGCTCACTGACATGTAGTGGGACCCTGAAGGAGGTAGAGGAGCTGCACAGTTGATGTGTGGTAAGAGGTGTGCCTGGTGAGTCTGAGGAACAGCAAGGGGGCCTGAGAGTCTCAGGCTGAGCAAGAAGGGGAGAGGCTCTTGAGGAAGGGGCAAGGCCTGGAACTAGGGTAGAGATTTCTTAAGGTCTTTGCAAGTCCTGGTAATGACTTATACTTAAATTGAATAGTAATTATAATAACACATTGGGAAGAATACAGCATGTTGGCACAATAGATTTCACAGTAGGCAAGTCACTGTAACAGAAAAAGCCAGGACTGGAGGTCTAATGGACCAAGGCTTCAGTTCCAGTTCTCATACTGATAGATGTCCTCAGATAGCTGATTGTTTCTTTATGTTCTGTTTCTTTGTCATAACATGGGATTATTATACACTTCACTGGGCTGTTGTGATGACCGAATGGGACAATGTCAACAAAGGATAATAGCAGTTGCACAATAAACGCTTCCCTTTTAGCTGTGAGTAAGAAGTAAAACACATGTTTTCTTTTAAACCCACAAACCCAGCCAGCTTTTGGGCTTTCAAAGCTATGGTTTAAACAAACAAATAACTCCATCACTAATAGTATGATGGGTTTAGAATGCTACTTGAGAAAAAAAAAATCATGTGGCAAGACATGTTTCAGCTTAATTAAATTTGTAAACATAAAATTACAGACAAATAGCCCAGCACTTTTAGTGTTATGCAGGTTCCCCTCCCCTTCTTTAAACAACCCCCCAAAAGAAGCTTCCTCAAAAGGAGCATAACAAATCTAGCTATGGATAGTGTACATTTCTGAAATTATTTGTCTTTAAATTAGAACAATGGCTACCCTTGGGGAACAGCAAATAAATAATAATAAATGTTCAATATATATGTTCTCTGTCACCCACTTTTCCTGATCCATGGGGTGGGGAAACTGCATGCACATAAGGTCCTACCTTTGTGAGCAATCCCTTCACGGTTGGTTTACCCTCGGGTTGCAGGAAAAGTGGGTTAGCAGCTTGGACCCGAAGAACATTCTGTAACACTTTAATCCACTCTTCCAATATATTGGGAGAATCTGCAGTCAGACAGTACGTGTACTTTTCAGTGGTCAACTAGAATGTGATAAGAAAGCAACAGGAAAGGAATTGTGAAGATTTAGAATTATTAACATTTCCTTGTCCATTCTTTAAACATCATTACTTAACACAGAAGCAAACACGCTAATCCTTGAATCTTAGTTTCTAAATGAGTGACTCCTTAATAATTTAGAATACTTTAACCATTTTTTTAAAGAATTACAATAATTAAATTTTTGTTGAAACAATTTTTTTCACTTAAATATACTTAAAATTTTTTTTTCTTTTTTCTTCTTTCTTTTTTTCTATACACTGTGGATTGAACCCAGGGGCACTGGGCCTCTGAGCTAGACTGTCCAGCCTAATTTTTTTTTTTTTTTTTAACAGAGTCTGAGTTGCTGAGGGCATCACTAAGTTATTGAAGCTGGCCTTGAACCTGCAATCCTCCTGTCTCCGCATCTCAAGTATTGGGATTACAGGTGTGCACCACCATACTTAGCTACTTTAAAACTTTTCATAGTATTAAATTTGATTATAGATTTTTTCTCCTTTAATGTGCTACAGGCTCTTGGTTGTTGAAATGAGGATCAGAATTACTTGAGACTATAATAAAATAATATTAGTAATTAAAGAAGAGGATTCTTTGCATAGAGAAATGAAGTAATCAGCTATAAATGAGAAGTTCTTGCATACAAGAAGAGAAATTCTTGGGATTAACATGTGATCAGATATTATAAACTCACAATTTTCCAGTCTCAAATTAACCACATTGCAAATTTTCCAAATATTTCAGAAGCTTACAAATGATTCTTAATAGCCATGCTCTAAGACAAAGCTTTCCCTGATTCCCCCTTCTAAATTTCTGAGGAGTTCTCAGTCCACAGGAAACACTGATAATATAACTTTCTGGAAAATGCCTTCCACCTTCCAAAGGAGCAAGATAAGAAAATAATGGTTATGGAAAGCATTTCAGAAATAAAGTGTCTGAATTTAAATTATACATACCGGACAATTTTAAAAGCCCATGTTTAAAATTTAGCAGGTTTCACGCAGGACTGGCCTGGTGTGTGGGTAAAATGGGCAGTTGCTACCTGTGTGGTGTGACTTGGCAGGACAGCCCCTCTGCTTTCCTTCTCTCGGACTGGCTTTCTCACTTAGGTGCTTTAGCACGTGAGGTTCATGGAAGAACTGTCACCCAATTTTACATTAAAATACAAACACTCCTCAATTTAATAGTATAATGCAGTAGTAACATCTTATTTGGGAATTCATTTATCAGATGAAAATGATAAGAAAGAAAAGGTAAAGAAAAATGTACTGGGAGCCACCCAACATGAACTTAGCTTACCTTAAGTTATAACTTTTAACTAAAAAGTCTTACAGTGTTATACACCTTTGAGAAATTAAACTGACTCCAGCATGAATAAAGAAACATTGAATCATCCAATCTCCTTTCCATAGCTTGGATAATTGAGAATTAAGTTTTGTATGATAAACTTAAAATTAAAAATTAAAATAAAAAAGTTAAAAAAGAGTACCTGAACTGTTTGTTTGTTGTCTCCTCTTAATATATTGCAAGATGCATTAAGTTCAATATGGCCCTGGGGTTTTCTAATTACATCACTCTGTATGAAAGGAAGAACACCAAATGCATAGAGATTAATAATAATAATAATAATAATAATAATAATAATAATGCTTTGTATCATTAATTATATCACAGGGAAGAAAAGCAGTCCAGAGTTTGATTTATTATTTGAGGAATTCAGTTCTAAATAGCAAGCACTTTCCACTCACCGGAGATTTGTAGTAAAGTAATTCGCCACCTCTAAGAACAAACCACCTTCTCTTCCAAGTCTTGACTTTCGCACTCATTTTTAATAAATAGCCAGATTTTTCTAGTGGTTCCTAATTTAAAAAATAATAATGCTTTAAGTTTCCTTTTGTAGGCTTTAACTAACATACATTGTTTTTTTTTTGAAGTCTGATTCAATTCTTACACTTTTCCCATTATCACTGGAAGAGGAACAGGTTTTAGGGAGCTTCTGCTCCGGCTGCAAGCAGTCTATGTCTGTGGAGTAGGCATCGGGAGGAATGGCATAATCACTTTCAGAAGCCACAGAGGAGAGAGACACACCTAGATGAACAAAGACATAAATCAGTATTTAATACTGGGTGGTCCAAACACTGGTTGGGAGTTCTCTTATCTAATGCAACTATTCCTAAATCATAAAACATGCTAGACTAGATTTATTCTCATTCCTTTGGCCATGAAGAACTTTTAAAGCAGAAAACAGAACTAAGGGGTAAGGATTATCATGAAAATCGCCAAGGAAATCAAAGGAACATAAATAATATTTTGCTTTAATTACAACCACATCTATTTTTACATATATAAAATACATGCAATGATCTACTAATGTACCTTTCATTAAGAATAAAATTGTAGCTGGGTGTGGTGGCACATGCTTGTAATCCCAGTACTTGGGAGTCTGAGACAGGAGGATCTGGATTTGCAGCCAGCCTCAGCTGCTTAGTGAGGCCCTCGGCAACTTAGTGAGACCCTGTTTCAGAATAAAAAATAGGACTGGGGGTGTAGCTCAGAGGTAGAATGCCCCTGTGTTCAATCTCCAGTGCCAAAAAAATACAAAATAAAAATAAAATAAAATAAAATTGTGAGCTGGGCATGGTGTCCCATGCCTGTAATCCCATTACTTGGGAGGCTGAGACAGGAGGATCACAAGTTGGAGGCCAGCATCAGCAATTTAGCAAGACCCTGAGCAACTCAGTAAGACCCTATTTCAAAATTTAAATATAAAATAAAATTGGCTGGTATGTAGCTTGGAAACAGAATGCCTCTAGGTTCAATTCCCAATATCAGTAATAGTAATTAATAATAATAATAATAATAATAATGATATGTCCATATGTGATATGAAGGTATCACTACCAATCTCCAATGTCACTAACTTGTATTGGGAGGGAGGAGTGAGAACGAGTAGGTTTCAGAAGGAAATACACCAAGTGATGTGTGCATATATGGATGTATTTTTGAATCTCACTCTATGTATAAACATAATGTACCAATGAAAGTATATAGATAAATAAATAATCCTGTAACGTGGGTAAAGTTCCAACTAACTGCTCTGAACGGTCTGGCTGGCGTTGTCTCCTCGCCTGCACTTTCTCTCACCTCGCTTCAAGGCTCTGGGGCTGCCGGGCCCACTGCGGCTGCGCGAGTCGGACCCTGAAGTCCGAGAGCTCGACCTGGAGCTGTCCTCTTCTTCGGAGCCAGAGGAGTCATCCATGAAAGGGCTGCTACTTATTTGGGTCGCCTTCTAAAGTAAAGCAGAACAGCCTCCCTGTACTTATCTCTAAAGTTACTTCTTTCTTTAGACATGAAATATGTTACAGGAAGAAATCATGGAATATGATTTTTGAAGCAATATAAGTATGTAGTTTGCCACTAATGAAAGTCACGTTGTCAAATCTCACAGTCTAATTAGCAAGGCATTTGTCAATTACAAAAATTCCTGAAAACATAAGGTCCATATCTGACAATCCTCATTTTAATTAGGTATTTCAGGAAGGGACAGGACCCTGGCACAGATACAAAGATCTTTCTAAATTAGGAGTTTCCATTACGTCATTAAGAATATGTTTCCTTTAAACAATTAACAGCCTGAGGCACACACGAAAATGAATGCAGACCTCTAATGCTCTGAGAAGAATAAATATCTTTCCCAGACCTTCCATTTCTTCTTTTTATGATAAATTAACACAAACTTCTATAAACTCTCTACAAAGGGAAAGTCTGTGTAAAATGTTAAGAATGGGCTCTGGAGCTTGAAGAAACAGTTTTCCTGATGCACCATGAAGAGAACCCCATGTTTAACAGTAACAGTGATGAGTTACCCCCTTCAAAGTCGTGTATACTGGAGTTGTCATATTCTTGTATATGAGAGATGTATAAAGTCCTGATGCGGAATAGGAAAGCAGGGGAACTGAATCTGAAACAGAAAATAGCATTTAAGAACAACTTCTAACTAGCACATTGGCCTAGTTCTTATAATATGAATTACAGCATTATTACAGTTAAAGAGAAACTGGATTAACACATGTGATTACTAGTTATATAGTTTGTGTTATTACAGCACTTACAGATTTACATATATACTTTACTTTTATTGTCGTTGTTACTGGGGCTTGAATCCTGGGACGTTTTGCCTACAAGATAAACCTCCAGTCCTTATTTTTTTATTTTGAAACAGGGTCGCGCTAAGTTGTTGAGAGCCTCACTAAATTGCCAAGGCTGGCTTCAAAGCTCTGATCCTCCTGCCTCAGCCTCCCAAGTTTACAGGTATGCATGATCATGTTCCTTGTGTATGTTAGTTCCCTCCAACTAGACTGTAAGTTCCTGGAGAGCAAGAATCACAGCTTTTATTTCTTCAGCATCTCCTTGTAAGCTTAGCTCAGGCTGTGCAGAACTAAGTATAAACAACTACTGATTGACTCAGTGAGTAGTACTGCTGAACATGTTCTCTATCCACAGACCTGTTATTGATGGGTTGATGGGTTATTAAAAAGCCATCATTCTTAAGTTTTTTTTTTGTTGTTTTTTTTTTTAGGGGAATCAGATGCTGAAACATTAGAGTATGATCTCCTGAATAGTAAAAGCAGAAGATAATTGAAGAAGAATAGAATATCAACAGTTACCTCTAAAACATGGATTAGTGGTCGGATAGGAAGGGGGCTGGCAGAAGGAACCACAGGAAAATTTTTCTTTTTATTCTAGACAGCTCCATGTTGTTTGATTTTTAAAAAAATAATGTTTTCTATAATTTGTGGAAGCAAGCAGGGAAGGAGGGAGGGTGGGCAGGTGGGCAGACACAGAGACCAATATTTTCACAATTTTTACAACTTTAAATAGCCGAAAAGCTACAGTTTCTCTATGTTAGCCTCTTTGTGGTAAAAACATAGGTACTTCCTATATCATAGTTGAATGTATTTGTGTTCCTATACCAAGTAAAATTAATTTCAATTTTAAAATATAAATCAGCAAAAGCCAGGCATGGTGGCACACACCTGTAATCCTAGTACTTGAGAGGCTGAGACAGGAGGATTGCAGGTTCCAGGCCAGTCTCAGCAACTCAGGGAGACCCTATTTCAAAATAAAAAATAAAATAGGGCAGACGGTATACCTCAGAGGTAGAACAACTCTGTGTTCAATCTCCAGTACATACACAAACATACATACATACATACATACATAATCTCAGCAACCTTACAAGTCATTTCCTCAAAGTTTACATAATTTGATTTATTTCAGTAATTTCAGACATTTAGGAAGTTCTTGGCTAGTGAAACAAAAAAGCAAAATCATACACTTTTTTTATTGTGGCAAAAAAGTACATAAAATTTATCATCTCACCTATTTTTTTTTTTTTGTGGTACTGGGGATTGAACTCAGGGGCATTCTACCTCCGAGCTATACCCCTAGCCCTATTTTTTATTCTTTATTTTGAAACCGGGTCTCACTAAGATGGGGTGTGCCTCACTAGGTAGCTGAGGCTGGCCTCGAACCCGGATCCTCCGATCTCAGCCTCCCGAATGCTGGGATTACAAGCATGCGCCACCACGCCCGGCTCATCTCACCTATTTTTAAGTGTACAATCAGTAGTGTTGAGTACAATTCACAATGTTGTACAAAAACAGACTTTTGTAACTTTTTCATCTTACAAATCTGAAAATTTAAATCCGTTAAACAACAAATCCCCTTCCCATACTGACCCCCTCAACCCCCAGCAACTACAGTTCTACTTTGTTTTCTAGGAATCTGACTACTTTGGCTAACCCATTTAAGTGGAATCATACAGTGTTTGCTTTTCTGGTGACCATATCATGGGTCTCAATCATATACCGCTTGGCCTGGTGGTCCTCAAGTCTCACCTGTGTTGCAGCATGCAGAGCACTTACTTTTATTAACAGTCTCCATGTTGAAGGCCTCAGACATTTGAATGCCTGATTTGGCAACAGCATAAATTCTGCCTTCCTAATGTAAAAGAGAGGTTTGAATAGGGTATTTAAAGCAAAGAAATTATTACTTTCACTACACATGTTTTCATTACAAAACTCATCAGTGTCAATAAAATTATCAATATCACTGTAGAGATTTTTTTTTTCTCATTTGTTAGTCATTCCACTATTTATCTTTGTTCCCAAACATTTGCTTGGTATTTTAATTTTGTGTGTGTGTGTGTGTGTGTGTGTGTGTGTGTGTGTGTGTGTATGTGTGTGTGTGGTACTGGGGATCGAACCCAGGGGCATTCTACCTTTGAGCTACACCCACAGCTCTATTTTTATTCTTTATTTCGAAAAAGGTCACTAAGTAGCTGAGGTTGGCCATGAACTTATGATCCTTCTGTTTCAGCCTCCCAAGTACTGGGATTACAACTGTGTGCCATCACACCTGGCTTTTTAAATTATTTTAAAGATATAGGGAGCAAATAAGAGAAAGCTTACACATGTTCACTGACTATAGATAAACACCATCTCAAATATTCTACCATTCTAGAAAATAGTTAAATTTAAAAAAGGAAAAAAAAAACCTTGAATAGTTGTAACATGACACCAGAAATTATTCACAATCATTGATTACACATAAATACCATTCTGGAACACAGTTAAAGAAAAAAAGAAAGAAGAAACTTAAAGTAAGAAGTCATTGAGTAGCATTAAATGCTACCTCCTTATTTCCATATACATTTTAGTCAAGTAGAAAATTCCTGAGGTCATAAATGAGAATTGCAGTGAAACTTATAATATTATCTTATTCCAAAAGTAGGTTGTTTTGTTTTCTCTTATTGTGCAAGAGAGATGTCTAAAACAGGTACTGAGAAGGCTATTAGTGCTTCCCAACCATGAGAAAAGGGATCCCGGGTGGTTCTTAATGCATAGATCACTATGTCCTACATTTTATAATGGGTCTAACCTGGACACAGCTGGCTGAATCCGGACCTAGTAGGCAATCAATGTCATCCTCTTTCAAGCTAGCTGGTGGTTCAAGAGGTAACTTGGCATAAGCTCTCTGATGATTGGGGCACTTTAGGTTGAAGAGTGATGAAATGAGTCAGATGCAGTTTCCCTGAGCATATGATAATGAGATACACACACAGAGACAAACAGCAGAGTGGGCAGAGCAGAAAGACCATACAAAGAAGGCAGTAGGCAGGAGACATGAGAATAACTTGCAGACTAGAGGACAAGCTGAGCCGCTGGAGCAGGACTGGGGGGGGGGTCACTTATTTCTAAGAAGTTGACTCACAGAGATGCTACTGAATCCCAAGTGGTTCCACTAGAGTGACTATTGTATTCTGAATGATATCATAATTAAATAAAGATAGGTTATGCCTTAACTCAGTAAATCCCAAATTTTCAATTCTGGGAATATTTCAACAATATTGACACAGGTACATTAAAATAGATTGGAAGTAATAATCTAGAGCTTATATATAGTTATATGAGTTAATATTAATTATTGTATTATTATAATTTCATTATATAATTATTAAATATATTTATGGTACAATTATATTATATATCATATGTTATATGATATATTAATTTTTATAGCTATTCCACATCCAGCACAATGGGGCACAATGAGTTCAAATAAATTCTTATTAATGGAGGTAACTAGAACACATCTTTTCTTTGAAAAGAAATCTGAAAATACCTAAGAAACACAGAAATAAAAACTCTCAAACTTGGCCAGTCTGCTGGAAGGCTTTTAAAAAGCAATACTTTTTTTGAGGACTGAATAACTTCAGAAGAAGAGAGGAAGTAAGAGAGGCAAAAAAGCAGTTGAAGTAGTTCGCCAAATAAAACAAACTTGAAAGTTGAAGCTAAATCCCTGAAAATCTCAATACAGGAGGCAAAATTTCATCTTATCACTGCCTAACAAGTAACAAAATTGGAAATTGAGATTCACATGTCACTAACTTCTTCCATTTTTTTGTGTGTTCTATCCAGAATTCACTAATAACCTACAGAGAGTTTCATGTGGATACTGAAATGGAATGTTCTCTTGAAAATAAATTAAAGCAGATATATTTCAAGGTCTGAATTTATTAGGATAACATGTCTGCCTTAATTTGCCTAAAATTAGGGAAGTTATTAAATTAATAAAGAATGCTAAAAGAATGTGACTTCAAAAACCAAAAATCCTGCAACCCAGATGTTTCTCTGGAGGCAAAAGAAGGAAAACTTAAATATCTTAAACATACCAATTCACTTTATTTCAAATATGGTAAGAATTATTTTTTAAATCTAGCAATGTAGATATTCCTAAGAAATATCATACAATTAGTGGATTAATTATTGCAATAGTGGTCAATGGTCTCAAAAGAAGAAGATTCAACCTATTCTAGATCTGTAGGAAGATGCTTTGGCTGAAGAAACTGATTTATAAGCTCATAAAAAGTAAAATGAAACTTCTCTTAAGCCAACCAAGTAAATGACTAAGTTCAAAAACCAATGACCAAAAGAGTTAAGTATCCTGGTTCAGAATCTACCCAAGTGTCACAGCACAGTTAGTGGGAATCTTTCTTCCCCACATTCTGATGTTTCCTTCTATAGGGAGGAACCTCCAATAATTGAACACTCCTGATCTCTCTCCACCCATTCACTTTCTCTTCCTAGACATGCAGAGGCAGCACCTTCCTCTTTATTTTCTTTTGAGAAGGTCATCTTTCAGCAGAGCACCACCTCACCGAAGGAAGCCTGGAATGAACCAGCACTGCCTGGGCCTGCATGAATAAATCTAGATAACTTGAAAGTCTAGTACTGGACCACTAATTCTCTTAAATCAATTTTACTAATAAATCAATTTAATCAATGTCTCATCTACTTATTTCTTAGTTGATTCAGAACTCAGTGGGGGAAGAGAAAGGGAAATTTACATTCTGGAAACTGGAAACTGCCAGAACCAAGCTGGATTTCAAAAGAAACAGGAAAAGAAGTGCAACTTGAAAATGAGCGTTAGCCAGGCGTGGTGGCACACGCTTGTAATCCCAGTACTTGGGAGGCTGAGACCTGAGGATCCCGGTTTGCAGCCAGCCTCAGCTACTTAGTGAGGCCCTCCGCAACTTAGTGAGACCCTGTTTCAAAATAAAGAATAAAAAATAGGGCTTGGGTGTAGCTCAGAGGTAGAATGTTGGGTTCAATCCCCAGTACCGCAAAAAAAAAAAAAAAAAAGAAAATGAGTGTTGAGGAAAAACACCATGCACATGTTGCACACAGAGATGTAATTACCCAAGAAGGAAAGCGGTGCAGGGGCGGAGTGGGAGGCTTGCTGTTCGCTGCCTTCTTGGCTGGGTCACAGGTTTCCTGGTCATCTGAATGTGGAGATTCCAGGGAGTCACAGGAAAACAATCCATCATCGCAACTGACATCCATGTTCTCTACCATTTCTGTACTCTTCCCATCAACCAGATCGAGGTCGGTCTCCTGAGGTCTCAGTGGTCGTATCATGCTTATCGCATTTCTGTTTGTACCAAACATCCTGTCGGAACTTATCTGTGGCTGGCTTAAGTGCTTTTTAGTAAGTGCTACGTTGATGCTGAAAACATTAGGAATCCTTAACTTGGGGGGTGGCAGGTGGGATGAGGGCCCCAATTGTGCTCCTTTTCCAGGGAGTGAGTTAGGATGCTTTGGAGTTAAAGCGGGGGTCAAAATAGGGCTTGGGGTGTTGGCCTCACTCGATGAAGATGAGTAATCCAGTCTCTGGGATTGAAATTTTTTATTGAGTTCATCAGAGGAACTATCTTGTTCCTTTTTATTTGATTCAGAATTTCCCTTTCGGAGAAGACGGTTGTGAGCTTTCCATTGTGCTTCCTGTTGCCAAGAATACAGCTTCTTGTGTTCAGGCCTCTTTATGACAAAAGTCTCTTCTTCAAATACAGAGCTGCTGTCATCAGACGCTAACAGATACGCTTCGCTCTCAGTCCTGTCACCCTGGACGCCTTCCTCTGATGTGTGACTGGAAAGGGTGGATGTGCACCTGGACTTGCATCTCCCTTTGCTCCTGTCTTCCTCCTCAGAGCTCCAGTCGCTCCCTGGAGCCCCAGAATTCTGGGATGTGCCACCATCTGTTGCAAAGCTTGTTCTCTTTTTCCGATTCTGTTCTGAGCCACAGGGGGTCTGACGAAATGTTCTGTGGCCTCTGTCATTTTCCTGAGCTTGTTTATCAGTGGACTTCTCTGAGATTTCCATTTCTAGAAGAGGATACATCATATCAGCACATTGTCTCTCATAATAAAGTTTTGCTGTACACTGAGTTTTATGTAACTACACTCTAGAAACTGGCAACTTCATGTGAATAAGGTTACTTTACATTATTCTTTATTAGTTTTATGTCTTTTTTAAGCAAAAGTTTGAAAAACAAGCTTTATATAAAGCACTGAGCCCTGAACCAGGTGCAGTGACTACTTGGGAGGCAGAGGCAGGAAGATGACAAGTTCAAGGCCAGTCTGGGCAACTCAGTGAGATTCTATCTCAGAATAAAATAAAAAGGGTTGAGGGGGTGCACCTCAGAGGAAGGGTGCTTGCCTAGCATGCATGAGATTCTGGATTCAATCCCCATACTGCTCAGGAAAAAAAAAAAAGCCAGAAAGCCATAATACTTAAATGGAATCGTACCAAAATTAAATTTCTTTACAAAGAAATATGTTGGGGAACAAAACTGACAATAGTCTAAAAAGATATAATAAAAGAAGCAAAATTCAAAATAAAGCAACTTTTAATATCGAAGAAAGCAGCCACTAAAAAAAAAAAAAAAAAAAAAAAAAAAAAAAAAAAAAAAAAAAAAAAAAAAAAAAAAAAAAAAAAAAAAAAAAAAAAAAAAAAAAAAAAAAAAGTGAATAACAGCCAGACATGGTGGCACATGCTGTAATCCTGCAGGTTCAAGGCCAGTCTCAGCAATTTAGCAAGTCTCTCAACCCTATTTCCAAATAAAAAATAAAATAGGGCTGGGGTTGACACTCAAGAGGTAGAATGCCTCTGGGTTCAATCCCCAGCATAAAAAAGAAAAACCTATGAATTCCATTTTAGAAGCAAAGAAAACAATGACCCTCTTTCTGCTAAATTCCAAAATTATCATAAATTAAATCTGAGCATAATAAACAGAAAGCTATAGTTTAAGAAACAAACCTAGTGTCCAAGCTTTAATAAGAGATATACAAAATCATGAGAAAAAAAAACAGAAAAAAATCTTTTCTTGTTCTACTTTGTTTAACCATAACTACAAAATTCTTAATATTAAGAATAACACTTTTAAAAAATGTCCTTAAGCCAGGCACACACCTATAATCCCAGTACTTGGGAGGCTGAGACAGAAGGCGCTCAGGTTTACGGACAGCCTCAGCAAGTAATGAGACTCAACAACCTAGCGAGACCCTGTTTCAAAACAAAATATGTAATTGGGCTGGAGGGGTGTGCTTAGAGGTAGAATGCTCCTGGGTTCAATCCCCAGAACCACAAAAATAAAAAATAATAGAAACGTCTTTAGATATGGCTCATTTTATTTATAGCATAATTGATAAAATGCTCCATTGTCTTCATAAAAGGGATAAAAATGTTAGATCAAAGAGTAGAAAAGGAATGTTGAAAATACACACATGAAAGCTTATGTTCTCCCTAATATGTGGGTGCTAGGGAGAAGATGGGGCATAAGAGGGTCTCCAGATGAAAAAGGAGAGACCCTCGATAAGTAAAGAAGTTGATTTAATTGAAGGGGATGGACAGGATGCGGGGGGGGGGGACACGATGTACTTATACAATTATATCAAGGTCACTCACTAAACTGAACTTCAGAGGGAGGGAGGGCGAGGGAGCGGCGTGGGAATTTGGGGAAGGGGTCAAACGAGAAATGTGTGCATATATGTTGTTATCAATTTGTACCTAACAAAGATGTATGCTTACAATGCATGAATTATTGCAATAAAATAAAAAAGAAAATACACTTATAAGCTGGGTGTGATGGTGCATACTTGTATCCCTGTACTTGGGAGGCTGAGAGTTGGATTGCAGGTTCATGACCAGCCTCAGCTACTTAGTGAGGTCCTCCACAACTTAGTGAGACCCTGTTTCAAATAAAGAATAAAAAATAGGGCTTGGGTGTAGCTCGGAGGTAGACTGCCCCCAGGTTCCATCCCCAGTACCACAAGAAAAAAAAAAAATGAATGAAAAATAGGGTTGTGGGTGTAGCTCAGATGTAGAATATCCCTGGGTTCAATCCCCAGTACTGCAAAAAAAAAAAAAAAAATATATATATATATATATACACACACACACACACACACACACACACACACACACACACATGCCCTTCATAATTATAGAACCAGAGGCTGAACAAACACATTTCCTATCAGGCAGTTTGTTAAATTTCAAGTGAGCCAGAGCTCCAGTACGGACAACCTTGGCTGTGTTCAACTGACTGTTGCACAGTAGAAGGAGATGAAAATGGCTTCTAGAAAAAGCAAAGAAAATGCAAGAGCCAGGTATGGTGGCACATGCCTGTAATCCCAGTCCTCAGGAGGCCTGAGACAGGAGGATCACAGATTTAAAGACTAGTATCAGCAACTTAGCAAGATGCTCACACCCTAAGGGGACCCTATTTCAAAAAATAAAAAGAGGTTAGGGGTATAGCTCATAGAATGCCTCTTGCCTCTGGGTTCAATCCCTAGTACCATCACCACCAAAAAAAAAAAAAAGGAAAAAAAGAAAATGCAAATAGCAGTATTATTGTTTGGATCTGAAATGTCTCCAAAAGTTCATGTGTTGGAGCAGTGGGGCAATGTTCAGAAGTGAAATCACTGGATGGTGAGGGCTCTGACCTTATCAGTGGGCTGATCCATTTTATATATTAATAATTTGAATGGACTTCATTATGGTTAGATATAGAATGTCCTCTGAAGAGCTCAGGTATTAATGTTCAGAGTTGATGTGATTAAGTCATGAGGGTTGTAATCTCATCAGTGGATAAATTCATTGTAATGGATTTACTGGGGGGAAACCCAGGCTGGAGGGGTGTGGCTGAAGAAGGTGGATCCCTGGGAGTGTGGCCTTAGGGACTGGGCTTTTGTCTTTGAATCCTTTTGCTTGCTCTCTTGCTTCTGGCCTGCATGATGTGGCAGAAGAGCCCATGTGCTGTACCTCTCTCTGCTTCCTGCCATTAGATCTGCAGATCCTGGCCTCACATGGACTGAACCCCAAATCTCCAAAAAACTGTGACCAAATAAATCTTCCCTCTTCTAAGTTGTGTGATCAGTTACTTTGGATTATAGACATGAGACTTTTTACTGAGACATACTTACTGGGAGGTGGTGAAAACTGTAGGCAGGGAGAGCATAGTTTGAAGAAGAAGGTTACTGGGGATGGGGGCTGGCTTTGGAGACTATATTTGTCCCTGGCCTGTTTCTCCCTCCCCCTGCTTCCTGGCTGAGCAGCTTTCCTTCACCATGTTGCTGCACTATGATGTTCTGTCTCACCTCAGACTCAGAGCAATGGTGCTGTCCCACCATGGGCTGGAACCTCTGAAACTGTAAGCCAAAATAAATCTCTCCTCCTCTAAATTTCTATTGTTGGGAATTTTGCTCACAGTGACAAAAAGCTAAGTAACACAAATGGCAAGACAGTAAGTAGCAAAGTAGTCTTCTGTTTGGAAAAAACATGTGCTTTTCAGAATGTCATAGTCCAGCATAGAGACAGCTTTTACGGCTATATTTTTTCTCCTTTGGAAGAGGAAAGCTGGAACTGATAGGAGATAGTTACAAACTCAAGCATTTTCAATAAACAATAAATAAAAATGTACTGTTCCAATTCGAAATTTAGGTAAAACAAGTACCTTGTAGGTAGTATTATAAATGTGTGTGTGGGGGGGTAGTAGGGATTAAATCCAAGAGCATTATATCTCTGAGATACACTCCCAGCCCTATTTTGTTTTTATTATTTTGAAACAGGATCTCACTAAGTTGCTGAGGGCTTTGCTAAATTGCTGAGGCTGGTCTCAAACCTGTGATCTTCCTGTCTCAGTCTCCCAAGAACTTTTATTACAGCCATGTCCCAACATGCTTGGCTAAACTTTTTAATTTTAAATATCACTTCACACCTGTAATTCCAGTAATTGGGAGGCTGATATAGGAGGATCATAGGTTTGAGGCCAGCACACTGTATCTTACCAAGATTCTATTTCAAAATCAAAAATACAAAGGACAGAGGGGTATAGCTCTAAGGCAGAATGTCCCTAGGTTCAATCCCTGGCACCACACACACACACACAAACGTCAAATAGTTAAATATTACCTTCACCTGCTGCAGGAAAAAGTATTAAGATGGGAATCGCAAAACCCTCAGAAGACACAAAATAACTAAATATACAAAGTTCAGTGCTGTTTTTCTCTTTAGACATACTCTCATAAAGCATCAAGTTGTCAGGGAGAAATTAAGCTGTATTTGAATTCATCTTAGCAAATGTTTTTTTCTTTTTAAAAATGCAAAAGTGAATTGCTGTGGTCCATAAATACCTTCTACATTTTTTCCTTCAGTGAACTCAGATTCTTTAGATGATAACTTGCTCATTTCCTCAGATTTCACTACTTGAGGAGGACTCCTTGCCCGAGATGAAAAGCACCCAAATGTCAAACTGCTCAGACGCTGCCCTTCTGAAATCTTTGGTGCAGAGACAGTGGATGACTTCTTCCCTTGAACTTCTGCAAGATTGTTAATCAAAATTAAGACTGAATTCCTTTATAGCAATTTGGTGAACAGAGAGTCAAATCATATAAAAACTGACAATTCACTCTTTTTTTTTTTTTTTTTTGCAGTACTGGGGATTGAACTCAGGGGCATTCTACCTCCGAGCTATACCCCCAGCCCTATTTTTTATTCTTTATTTTGAAACAGGGTCTCACTAAGTTGCAGAGTGCCTCACTAGGTAGCTGAGGCTGGCCGCGAACCCGGATCCTCCGGTCTCAGCCTCCCAAATGCTGGGATTACAAGCATGTGCCACCACGCCCAGCTACAATTCACTCTTTATACCAGAAAAAAAGCCTGAGGTCCATCTTTTTTACATACAGTAATTTGGAAGCCTCAATGTTGAGCATCAAAGGCCTATATTTAAAATCTGTTTCATATATTTTGAATATTCAAAATCTTTTTAACTGCAGAGAGAGAAATATCTAATCCCTTTCAGAGTAGTTGCAAAACAAAAAACGAAAAAGCAAAACTAAAACCAGATTATAAATAATGACAGTTATAGCTTCTTAAAAAGTCAAGTAGTAGCTGGGTATGGTGGCACATGCCTGTAATCCCAGTACTTGAGAAGCTGAGACAGGAGTTCGAAGCCAGTCTCAGCAACTTATCAAGGTTCTCGCAACTTAAGAGAGATGCTTTTCCAAATTAAAAAGAAAAATAGGGCTGGGGTATATCTCAGAGGTAGAATGCCCCTGGGTTCAACACCCCAGCACTGTGAGAAAAAAAGTCAAGTAAATACTAGTTAAGTATTTGTAAACTTTGTGTAATAATGCCACTAACTGAGGTACTGGTTGCCAAAACAACCAAAAGAAACAAATCACATTGGGACGAATATCACTATAATGATTTTTACTTATCTTAGTTTTCATGAATGAGAAGAAAGTAGGCAGAGGGATTTGGTGTACAATATAAAGAACCTTAATCATTTTTTTAGAGGAATGAAGAGGGAGATACAAAATTTAGAAAGCTAGTGCAGTGATTAGCCTAGCATCTGATCATAAATTTAATTAATTTCTAGAGCTCTTAACATTGCTGCTGGTAAGATCAAAAGCATGGAGATCTCAGTGAAAAAGTCTTCGAAAATTAAATTCTAAACTCTGGGAGATTAATGAAGGGCTAAGTTAAAAAGCAACTGATAATTGAGTGGAATGCAAGAAAGATAACTTTCTACGGTATATTCCTTTAGTTGTGTGTGTGTATGCGCACCCACATGTGTGTTACTAGGAATTGAATGCAGGGCTATTCTACCTCTGAGCTATATGCCCAGCCCTATTATATTTTTTATTTTGAAACAGTGTCTCATTAAGTTGAAGAGGGCCTCATTAACTTTGAAAGCTGGCCTTGAACCTAGGATCCTCCTGTCTCAGCCTCCCAAGTACTAATATTACAAGTGTGTGCCACCATGCCCGGCTAGATGTATCAATGTTTCAGGGTTGATAATTTCTCACAGAACAAATCACGTTAATATTATAATAATTAAATTATACACAGTTGGTACTCCATATCTGTGGATTCTGCATCTGTGAGTTCTACCTACTAAGGATAAAAAATATTTAGAAAAAAGACTCCTCTGTACTGAAAATATAGACTTTTTCCTTATTAGTCCATAAATAATACAGTATAACAAATATTTATTTTGTATTGGATACTATAAGTAATTAAGAAATGATTTAAAGTTACAGGAGGTCAAGCATGTTGGCACACATTTGTAATCCCAGTACTTGCGAGGATTGCAGGTTCATGGTCAGCCTCAGCAACTTTGTGAGGCCCTCTGCATGTTAGTGAGAATCTTGTTTAAAAATTAAAAATAAAGTAGGCTAGGGGTGTAGCACCCCTGAGTTCAATCTCCAGTACCACAAAAATAAATAAATAAGTGAATAAATAAATAAATACTAAACAAGGAGCATATGCAGAGGCTATATTCAAATATTATGCAATTTTATATAAAGGACTTGAGCATCTTCAGATTTTAGTATAAACAGGGGTCCTGGAACCAAACCCCACAAACACTGAGGGTCAATTTTATATAAAAATATATTTCTAAGTGCTAAATGTATCTAGCATATATATTATATCTATTCTCTAGTACAAGCCTAGTTTCTAAGGATCAATACATCTTAGTCTATAAAATCTAGGATGTTGCCAAAGAAGAATAAAGTTGCTAGGCATGAATATGTGGGGAAAAACAAACTGAAGTGGGCTTAGTACCTTCAGCTCTACTCTATTTCAACAAGGGTGAATGTCACAAAAAAAGCGAAACTTCCATTCTAAATATGGAACTCCAGCCGGGCGTGGTGGCGCATGCTTGTAATCCCAGCATTCGGGAGGCTGAGACCGGAGGATCCGGGTTCGCGGCCAGCCTCAGCTACCTAGTGAGGCACTCCGCAACTTAGTGAGACTCGGTTTCAAAATAAAGAATAAAAAATAGGGCTGGGGGTGTAGCTCAGAGGTAGAATGTCCCTGAGTTCAATCCCCAGTACCG
>PVLC010007689.1:0-23569 GCA_004027655.1 Graphiurus murinus | reverse complement strand
ACAATTTTACGAACGTGATAAAATGTTCTGGAGATACAACATAATTATTA
This sequence comes from Graphiurus murinus, assembly GCA_004027655.1. Classification (NCBI taxonomy): domain Eukaryota; kingdom Metazoa; phylum Chordata; class Mammalia; order Rodentia; family Gliridae; genus Graphiurus; species Graphiurus murinus. The sequence continues at coordinate 23,519 of PVLC010007689.1, read as the reverse complement.
AGTAGTAAGACATTAAAGTTGACTTTAAAGCCCATTTTCCTCCTATCATACCAGTATTGTTCTAATGCATTCAGTGAGAACCCAGGGCTTTGTGGAAATGTTCCAGAGGGCATTAAACTAAAATGTTTCTACTCATCAAAAGAAACCATCAAGCCAGGCATGGTGGTGCTTATAATCCCAGTACTTGGGAGGCTGAGACTGGAGGATCTGGGTTCACAGCCAGCCTCTGCTACTTAGTGAGGCCCTCTGCAACTTAGCAAGACCCTGTTTCAAAATAAAGAGTAAAAAATAGAACTGAGGATGTAGCTCAGAGGTAGAATGCCCCTGGGTTCAATCCTTAGTACTGTGGGGAAAAAAAAGAAAGAAAGAAAAAGAAAAAGAAACCACTAAGCATCTAAAGAGAAAGCCTATGGAATGGGAGAAGATCTTTGCCAGCTATCCCTCTGATAAGAGAACTAATATCTAGAAAATACAAGGAACTTAAAAGACTTTACACTAAAAAAATCAACCTAATCAAGAAATGGGCAATTGAAGCTGGGTGTGGTGGCACATACTTGTAATCCTCGTACTTGGGAGGCTGAGACAAGAGGATGAGGGGTTTGCGACCAACCTCAGCTACTTAGTGAGGTCCTCCGCAACTTAGTGAGACCCTGTTACAAAATAAAGATAAAAGCTCAGAGGTATAATGTCCCTGGGTTCAATCTCCAGTACAGCAATAAAAAAAAAAAAAAAAGAAATCGACAATTGAATTGAAGAGATACTTCACAAAAGAAGAGATACAAATGGCCAATAAATACATGAAAAAATGTTCAACATCATTAGCAATCAGGGAGATGCAAACCAAAACTACACTGAGATTCCATCTAACCCCAGTCAGAATGGCAATCATCAAGAAGTAAAAAAACAATAAATGTTGGCGAGGATGTGGGGAAATAGGAACTCTTCTATAGTGTCGGTGGGATTGCAAATTAGTTCAGCCACTATGGAGATCAGTGTGGAGATTCCTCAGAAAACTGGGAATGGATTCAGCATACGATCCAGCTATACCACTCTTGGATATCTTTCCAAAGGGGCTGAAATCAGAGAACTACAGTAATATATGCATATCCATGTTCATAGCAGCGCAATTCACAATAGCTAAATTATGGAACCAACCTAGGTGTCTATCAACAGATCAATGGATTACAAAATTATGGGATATTCACACAATGGAATTCTACTCAGCAATAAAGAAGAACAAAAGTATGCCATTTGCAAAAAAATGGAAGGACCTGGAGAACATGATGTTAAGTGAGATTAGCCAGTCACAGAAGTGAAGGGTCATATGTTTTCTCTAATATGTGCAAGCTAGGGAGTAATTGGGATACCAGAAAGACTCCAGATAATGAAGAAGAAACCTCAGTGGAGCCAGGGAAGTGGTCTAAGGGAATGGGAGGAGGAAGACTGAGGTTCATTAATGGAATTACTACCACTGACTATGTGTATATATGTGAAAATACCAATGTCAATCTCAGTACTCTGTATGGGGAAGGCAGGAGATCGCGAGACAGGGGGTGGGGGGGGGGACTGCTAAGTGCAGTGTGCATGTATGTCACTGTCAACATGGTTTACATTATGATGTGAGACTATAATGCACCAATGAAAGCATTAAAAAAAACAGACAAAAAAAGGAGTTATTCACCTCTTCTTCAACTCAATGTGCATTTGAGTGGCTATCACCAAAATTGTGTACTAAGAAAATTTCCATCAAATGAGAGTCATATCACCCAACCTTGGGCTTTGAAGTTAAAAAGAAATTAACCCAAAGCATTGGAAAATGTAAAGAATTTGTAAAATTTTATTCATATCATAAAATGATGTTCAGGCTGTAAAAATTTCAATCATGGACAGAGAAAAATGGCAAATCAGAGGAACCCACAGCATCATAGTAGCTCCTCAAAAGCAAATTAAAGACACATGTCTACAACAACAAACCAAGGTAGGAAGACTTGGAAAACCTGGTGGGAAAGTTGGAACTAGCAACCAGACAAAACCAAAAAATACTAATTTCTAGAAAAGAAAAAGACTTAAGAAAGGAAATAGATGGCAGCAGCATTGGCAAGCAGCACTGGGCTCCTGGCTTAACATGGAGCTCCTGGCTTGCATTAGACCATCTTTTTGAGTTGAGGGTAGGCAACCATTACATAAGAGACCATGATCAGCACATTCAACAAGTCTGGAAAAACATTAAGAGACCAAAAATAAGGGAAATCAGCATTAAGGAAATTCTCAAGATACAAACCAATGGTATGGATAATCTTTTTAGTAAAATAATATCATAGAATTTCCCAAACCTGGGAAATAATACGAACACCCATATACATTTGGCATTCAGACCTCCAAATAGACAAGATCAAAAAAGAGCCTCCCACACCACATTCTAAACAAAATGCCTAACATAGAGGTCAAGAGGAGAATCTTAAAAGCATCAAGAGGTCAAGAATAGAATCTTAAAAGCATCAAGAGGAAACTTAGAGGTAAACTGATAAGAATTACAACTGATTTCTCAACCCAAACTCTAAAAGCCAGCATTCCCAGCCCTGAAAGAAAATAACTTCCAACTAAGATTTCTATATCCAGCAAAGCTATCCTTCAAAATTGAAAGAGAAATAAAAAATCTTTCAGCCAGGTGTGGTGGTGCATGCTTATACCAGTACTTGGAAGGCTGAGACAGGAGGATAGCAGGTTCACAGCCAGCCTCAGTTACTTAGTGAGGCCCTCTGCAACTTAGTGAGACTCTGTTTCAAAATAAAAAATAAAAAAGAGGGCTAGGGGTGTAGGTCAGAGGTAGAATGCCCCTGGGTTCAATCCCTAGTACTCCCCTTCCCCAAAAAATCTTTAAAAATAAACACAAACAGCCGGGCATGGTGGTGCATGGTTGTAATCCCAGTACTTGGGAGGCTGAGACAGGAGGATCACAGGTTCGAGATGAACCTTAGCAATCTAGCAAAAGTCAGTTTCAAAACAAAAAAATAAGAAGGGCTGGGGGTGTAGCTCAGAATGTCCCTGAGTTCAATTCTTGGTCTTACACACACACACACACACACACACACACACACACACACACACACACAAATATGTGGTCATGTTTTTCTGACTATGGTGACCACTCTAGTAAACCTGCACATCATCAGTCCTATCTTTTTTTGCCTTCCACTTTCAGGGCCAACATTTTCTTGGGTACAGAAATTGGGGTTTGTTTAGAAATTCTTTCATTTCATGACAATACTTTCTGACAGGATATTCATAATTAAGTCTTTAAAACAATAGCAAAAATTAGTAAAATCCCATATAACCGCCTAAACCTAACTAAGCTATCTTAGTAAAATATTTGTACCTTGTAGTTTTGACTGCATTGTTCTTATCTCTTCGGTTTGGTTTTGGTTGATCGAACGAAGATTCTGATTCTCCAATTCCAGCTAAAAGAACATGTGATATTATTTTATGTAAAAATAGTCATTTCTAAAATGTACTAATAAATTATGAAATTTAGAAAATGTTAAAATGTAATTACTCTACATGCAGCAAAATAAAAAGGAGCAAAGAGATAACCTAGTTAACTACGGCATAAATATTTATTTTTCCAGAACTAAGAGTTTTGAATGTTTTCATCCCCTATGCTTTTTCCACTACAAAATTATTTTAAATGAAACTATTTCCTTTTTTAATCTGTGTTTCGTGGCTAACAAATACATTTATTTTATGATATATACATATATGCTCTATAATTACTTAACATTGACTAATTAGAACTAAAATTCACTAATTAGAATAAGGCTACTTACACTTATCACCATGAGCCTATCAATGCTTTTAATTTTAGAAAAACAATGGATATTAAAATGAAAGCTATATATCCCAAGTATTCCAAAAGATAGAAGCAGCATGATCAGAATTTTTTGTTTCACTCAGCATAACCCTATATTCCAATGACTCTGCTATTCAAAAGAAGTACAAAGTAAAATAAAAAGAAAAGCATAGCAATAAATACCTCATTTAACTTAACTGTTACCCATTCTTTGATCTTAGCTGCTTTCTCTTCTATTATTTTAGCTTCTTGCATTCTTATTTGTTTCTGAAATAACATTAGCAGTCTGTTTAGTTCAAAAATAAACTTGGTGGTCTGGAAATGTTATCTCATAAATATGTAGGGCAAGTCCACTTAAAAACCTGTTTCCAAGTTAATATTCCTACCTTCAAATTACCAAACAAAATTTAGAAAGAGAAAGAGTACTCAGCATATACAATAAGAAACCATAAAGACATGCAAGCATTGCTAGTATTAATAACTACTGTGCTCTTTCTCCAAAAGATCATACATTGAAATCAATCCACTGAAAAAAATCAACAAAACAAACCATTTCTGGAGCAGAAGAATAGGGTCAACCAGGTTAGGGAGAGAAGAATAAGAATCTGCTCAGGAATTTGGCTTTCTTCTCCTTCAAATATTAGTTTTAAAAGATCCAGGAAAAATAAACATTGAGAAACGCTAGCTCATCAACCTTAAAATCTGGTTATGGTCACAAAACTCTGATTGTGACTATCATGTAAATTACAATAGGCAAGGGCTGGGGTTGGTAAAAAGCTAGAAAGCATTGAACTAAAGAAACACTAATCCCCAGAGAAATAAAAAAAGATGCTGAAGATAAATAACAATGTCATGTATTTTAACAAATAATTTCATAGTGGCCATATTTAAATGATGTTAAGTGACTACTTAAGGAAATTAAGGAAATGTGATTTTTTGTAATAAAAATTTTAAATATGCTAAATATTCTACTTAATATCAATAAAGTGATTCAAATTAGCACATACTTTTCTAAGTGGAAGAATTAGTGTCAAACATAAATATTTAAAATATAATGTCCTATAAACATTTCCAACATCATAATAATCTAACACAAAGATTGGCTAGTTTACAAACATAAATGCCTGCTGATAACTTTTTTTTCTTAAATGCTACATTTAAATTCTAAAGTCTGAATGTTATGGAACACTGCCACATCTAAAAAATGCTAGATCTTGCTTGGATTCATACTGGACTTTAAGTGAATGCCATTTTATTTGCATCTCACACCAATAAATATGGTTCAATCCTGTAGGTTGTCTTAAGAATTCTTCTCCAAATTTAGGCTCTCTCTACAAACTAATGCACACACTTAGAAGTCTTTGATGATTAAAAATTTCCTACCTGCTCTTCCAGTTGTAGTTCCAAATTCTGAATGATGTCATCTTTCTCCTGTAGGAGAGTCTCCAGATCTTGACACTTTTTATATAACCTCATCTCTGATTCACTGGTCTGAATATTAGCTGCTTTTAATTTCTCTTCCATAACTTGTACCTAAATTGAGCATAAAATATTAAAATTTTGTCCACACTTAATTCATTATAGTATTAGACTCAGAATTTTACTTTAAAATTATATAGATTCCTAAAAGGGATCATCATAAAAGGAAAATATTAAAGAGCAAAGTTTAATGTATTCAATAATTATAAAGTCTGAAGACAATTTTGCCAAGTGGTTTTACCTTCAAGATACATAAAAATACATAAGATATTATCAGAATATTGCTATCATATAAGGTAATATATATGCTTACTACATCAACAGTAATGTGCACAGTGTTTGCATAGAAGCAGAAAGTTTCTAGGCCCCATTTTTCCACATTTTAAACAAGGTATGAATATAAAGTACAGAGGTGAGTGGTGAGATAAGACCCAAATCAGATGACTTGATAAAACACATCTGGGGGTAGGGGATCAAACTTAGATGAAAAATAAACACACAGTGGAAAAAAAAAAGGAAAACAAAAGAAACTTACAGACCCAAATGACAGAATCATAACAAATAATAAAGAGAGACTAGATACAGGAAGGAGAATGCATTCAGTGAGGCTCATTGATTCATTCACTTAACAAATGTTCACTGAATACTGTCCAAGTAGCAAAACTATTCCAGGTCTTGGAAAAGCACCAGTGAATAAGAGACCCCAAAATATCTGTCTGTAGATATTTGTAAATAGAAAATACATTCTAGTGGGAGAGATAACAAATATAAAGAGTATGTAAAAATCTTTATTCAGCACATTATATGCAGTTGATTAGAGCAATGGGTGTATATGGCTGGAGGAGTGGTACTTCACTTTAATATCTAATATCTAAGATCGATTGTCTCTGTTTGGATCTTCTGCCAAACACATTAGGGAATATGAAGACTTAGAAGGGCAAATCTGCAAATTGTGTCAGCTGATCTACATTGCTTATGTAAACCTATTCAATTCATAGTGAAGTTTAGATTTTATTGACACCCCTTTTCTTGGTATTAAGGATTGAGCCCAAGGGTACTCTACCCCTGGGATACACCCCAATCCTTTTTATTTTTTGTTTTGGGATAGGGTCTAAGTTGCCCAAGCTGACCTTGAACTTGTGATCTTCTTGCCTTGGCCTCCTGAGTTGCTGGGATTACAGGTGTGTACCACCACATACATGTATTTGTTCTCTTACCTTTCTGTCAATCACAAACCTGATCCTTGATTATAGATTCTAGTAGATTGGAAGCCTTACCAGAGACTTCACAGGAGGGATAAATAAGGGAGGTGTTAATGACAGTAAGAAAGAAAATAGAGTATTGAGGACTGTATTCAGAGTTTTATTCTATATATTCCAAATAGCTAAGAAGGAAAATTTTTCAATGGTTTAGATTATGGGTACAAAAAAGAAAAATAATGTGAAAGTGATTATGAAATTAAAGATGATAATGAAGATGAAAAATCTTAAACTATTAAAAATATCCCTGAAGAATAAAATGAATCTTTACTTCAAGTCCAAAAATATTTGACATGAGACTTTTCAGAAGGAAGGTGCAAAGGTTGGTTTGGATTTATTTTTTAACCATGAATACCAGGTTTCATGGGCGGGTTGACTGAATAAAAGTAAATTTAATTCAGATGCCAAAATGGTTCTACTTAAACACTATCCACATGGCTAGAAACTATAAAAATAAAAGCAGATAAAAAATAGGAGAAAATGTATTCCACTATTCAAACAATAATTTCAGTTACCTTAGATTTAGACTCTTTAACATAATAGAGTGGGTTTTCTGCGTGAGCTGGAGGACAAAATCTGTATCAAAGACAAAAGTCTACATCAGAGATTTGTCATGAAAAACAGCCCAAGCAGGACAGAGCTGGCCAATAAAAACCAAGGGTCAATCTTAAGATGGTTATTTCCAGTTGCACATAGGATATTCTATAGCTGTGGAAGCAAGGAGAGGAGAGGAGAGCCCGAGTTCAAAATGGTAGTTTTCTTCTGAGTACAGAGCAATAGAAGATAAACTTCCGGGAAAACATAAGTAACTGAATAAGAATAGAAATAAGTATTGCTAGACCTTCAACTATAGTCTCCTTTCATTAAGTCACAGTGAGCCACCCTATAGACATTGAATCTGTATAAAATTTTATGTATAAGCCGGGCGTGGTGGCGCACGCTTGTAATCCCAGCATTCGGGAGGCTGAGACCGGAGGATCCGGGTTCGCGGCCAGTCTCAGCTACCTAGTGAGGCCCTCCGCAACTTAGTGAGACTCGGTTTCAAAATAAAGAATAAAAAAAATAGGGCTGGGGGTATAGCTCGGAGGTAGAAAGCCCCTGAGTTCAATCCCCAGTACCGCAAAAAAAAAAAAAAAAAAAAAAAATTTTATGTATAAAATTGCCTTATTATTACTTAGGGAAGGTCTATAGTCTTGGACAACTATAATAAGGAATACTCTTTTATCCTGAAAAGCACGTTTGACTTGAAAGCTGTTCTCATTTTATGAATGAATGCAAGATAACTCTTTGGATGCATCTTTGCCATGTGAAACTTTTAAAGTTGACTATTACTTTTAGATAAACAACTTTCCTAGGCAAGAAAAATATTGGCAAATGTGCAAAATCTCCTAAGGAAAGAGATCACAAAATAGGTATAGGCAAACTTCTTACCAGCTAGTCCTATTATGATCAAGTGCCACGGGACTCACCAGCCTTCTTTGGTAATTAATATGAAATAAGAGTCCACAGAAAAGCTAAGAGGCTTGCCGAAAAAAGCAGCCTTTTAAATATCCTATCCCAAGCATGTGGAATATAGCCCAGTTCTTTCTCCATTCATTTAACCTAAACCATTTAGAGATTTTTTTTCACCAGTCACTTAATTTTTTATTGTACACATCAGTATTTTACAGAAAAAATATAGTACTCCTTAATATTGAACTCCAATTATTTACATATCTTCTCATTTTTTCAATGTAGACCTACATTTTTACAAATAAAATCAACATACATAATTTATGTTGTAATTAATATTTTTGATTCTCACATTTTGCATACAATTTTACATATATCGATATTGCTTAATAGTTATATGTTTATGATAATAATAGCAACACAACAGAATTTATTCATTTCTCAATAAATAGGCTTTTTTAAAACTTATATGAATGGAATTGCTACAAATATTTTTGTACAAGTACTTTATTTTCCTTTAAATCTTTTCCTGGGCATATGTCAGTCTAAGTGACTTAGTATATCAAAAGATTATAGAGCCGGGCGTGGTGGCGCACACTTGTAATCCCAACATTCGGGAGGCTGAGACCAGAGGATCCGGGTTCGCGGCCAGCCTCAGCTACCTAGTGAGGCACTCTGCAACTTGGTGAGACTCGGTTTCAAAATAAAGAATAAAAGATAGGGGTGGGGGTGTAGCTCGGAGGTAGAATGCCCCTGAGTTCAATCCCCAGTACCGAAAAAAAAAAAAAAAAAAGATTATAGAGTTCTTATCTATCTTCCAAACAGTTCTTTAAAATGATTACTAATATATGATGTTATTGGTATGAAGACATATGCACATTTTTTAAAAATTGCTTAAATAATAGTATGAACTAGGTCAGAATTGTTTAAATTTGCATTTTTAATATTTGTTCATTTGAGTATCACCTAAAAATTGATTTATTTGTATCTTCTCATCTATTATCTATCTCTAAATTTGCCTAGTAAAGAGGACAAAGGCTTGAGGATTTGCATCTATGTTTAAAACATTATTAACCACTTAATAATAATGCAGACACTTTTTTTATTCCATTTTATTTAGTATACATTTTTCATTTTTTTTAGTTGATCTATTTTGTCAATGCTTCTGATTGCCATGCAGTTCCTTTGCAGCATTCCTGCAATGAAAATTGCAGTCTTTTTATTTTTACTTTTGTATGTAACATTTTAATTCATCTGGAATAAACTGCAGTACCACACAAAAAGTAAGGGACTAGTATCTATCTCCACAATGACTCAGCTATTCTTTGTTTTTTTTTTAGTACTGGGTATTGAATTCAGTGGGGTTCTAACTCTGAGCTATACTCCTAGTCATTTTTATTTTTTACCTTGAAACAGGGTCTTGCTAAGTTGCTGAGGCTGATCTTGAACCTGCAATGCTCCTGTCTCAGCCTCCCAAGTATTGGGATTACAGGTATGTGCCACTAGGACTGACTCCATATAGAAACTATTTAACTATTCAGAGACTGACCAGTAACAAACACCTGTGAACTCAAACTGGTTTAAATACACTTTTGCAATTATCTATACATGGATGTCCTCCAGAATTGAATGTTCATATTTTTCTCCTTTACTTCTACGAAAGCCTGTGGTTGCTTGCACTTAGCATACTCCATTGCTATTTCCTCCCAAACCTTCTTCATCTTGAGATTCCTCAAGTTCCTGTTCAGCAAAGGGTTAACTCAAGAGACTTGGAGTACTCAGATCCTGCACATTCCAAAGAAAGGACTGGTCCTAGACTGGCTTTTGGGAGAAAACCTCTGAACCCCTGGGATAGCTTGACTGATAAGACTATCTCTTATATACCTGAGGTCCAAGTGACAACAGAAAGTTAATACTAACAATATGATTGATGGTAAATACCTATTTTTGTTCACTTGGGGCCCTAGGCCATGCTGTACCAGTTTGACCTTGGACAGGGAACAAAGAGATGAGAAAGCTGGAGACTGAGTAAAGCCAGCTGCTTGGATACTTCAGACTCACATGACTGGTCCCCAATAAAAATTGTGGACATCAAGGTTCAGGTGAGCTTCATACATGTTGTCAAACATCACTGATGCTAGGATTAAGCCCATCCCTGTGCAACTCCACTGCAAAAGAGCAAATAGAAACTTGCACCTAGGTTCTCCTGGATGTCTACTGTGCCTTTTTCTTTTGTTGATTTTAATCTGTATCCTTTTACTGGAATAAACCATAACCATGAGTATAACAGCTTTTCTGGGTCCTATGAGTCCTACTAACATGTCACTGAATTTAAGAGTAGTTTTGTGGACAAGCACACAGTTTCCAATGCTATTTTCCATTTCCCTGCCCATACTGGAAAAGCAAGTACTGAAAACATTACTTCCGCTATAATTACCTTTGTCTCCATTTCTTTCCCATTTCTCACCTCCTCCCTCACTTTTTTATTTTTATTTTGTGGTAGTGGGGATGCATTCCAGGGGCTTGAATATGCTGGGTGAGCGCTCCAAAAAACAAAAAAACACTAAGTTACACCACCAGCCCATGTGATTGTATTTTGGAGTCAAGATTGACAATTTCTATTTGTATGTAAGTTGCAATGGCATGACAAAGATTCCTGATTATTCCCAAATACAGTAAAAAGTAATTTTGAGTACTTTGAATCTTGCACTATTTTTATTATTTAAAATGTGTTGCAAATTAATTCATCGTTCTAATCACATTTTAAACAATTATTTTGATGTGATATTCTAAGATTTATAAAGCATTATCCTTCTTGATGAAAGTGGAAAGTAAAAGCAGTAAATAAATTTGCTTTCTATGTAATGAAGAATAGGCCTCATACAGCAAAACATTACAAGGTCCTGGATATGAGGATGACAGAGCAGTTATAATTTATTACGAACCCCAAATGATATCAGTACTAAGAGATAACTTTACTAAAAGGCACATTAAACCCACAGAGTAAAGCCGGGCATGGTGGCGCACGCTTGTAATTCCAGTACTTGGGAGGCTGAGACCAAAGGATCCAGGTTCACAGCCAGCCTCGGCTACTTAGTGAGGTCCTTTGCAACTTAGTGAGACCCTGTTTCAAAAAATAAAGAATAAAAAATAGGACTGGGGACATAACCTGGAGGTAGAATGCCCCTGGATTCAATCCCCAGTACTGCCAAAAAAAAAAAAAAAAAAAAAAAAAAACCCGCAAAAAACAAAAAACCCACAGAGTAGAATGGTCACAGGGAACTTTAAAGCAAGGTCCTACCAAGCCTAAATCAAATACAGGCAAGGGACTGAGCCTCAAAAGACAGAATCAAAATATTCCTAAAGAGAAAATTATCCCTCTTTGGTTAGCATAAATTAGTGTACCTATACATATGGTAAAGTACTTAACCAGGTACTTGAGAAGAAATCCCAAAGGTGCTGCTTTCTGCCTCACAAGAGTACTCATAAGAAGTACTAGGTTTATTTATATACACTGCTTTCAAAACTTGCAAACAAAAATAAAAATATATTATAATATTAAATACACAGATCCCTGAGATTTAGCTGACAAAATTTGTGATTTTTAAGCAGAGAAAATGGTTATGGAAGTGAGGCCACTCATTAATAAACACAGAAAAATGTATAAAATAAACATGTTAATAAACACAGAAAAATGTATAAAGCCAAAGTAAAGAGTTGAGCTGACTACTGCTTATAGTGACAAAATGGTTTTTGTTGGTTAATATAAATGCAATTGTTTAATGAAAAAAGACTAGCTGAATTCAAGCAACATAGACCTTACCTGACTGCTAATATCTCAAAAAAACAAACAAACAAACAAACAAAAAACCTAGACATTATATGCCTCCTGATAGAGGTACGCAAACCACCCAAGAAGTAATCTTGAAAAGAGAGAAGGAGAAGGAGAATGAGCAATAAGATAAAAAGAGGGAGAGAATCAAACTTTTATATCTAACTATATTTGCAGGAAATGCAGAAGTAGACGAGTATGCTAAATAACACCATAGGGATGCAATCAGAAAAATCCAGAAGGCAGAAACCTTTAGAGAATAAATTAACTCAATTTTTAAGAAAATAAGTTAAAGAGAAAAAAGAAAAGAAAGGGTAGGAGACCGTATAGATTATAGAGTTTAAAGATCATGAGCCGGGCATGGTGGCACATGTTTGTAATCCTACTACTTGGGAGGTTCAGACAGGAGAACCACAGGTTTGAGAACAGTCTTAGCAAGTAGTAAAACTTTCATCAATCTAGTGAGACCCTGTTTAAAAATAATAATAAATAAATAAACAAATAAAAATAGGGCAGGGGGTGTAACTCAGAGGTAGAATGACCCTGGGTTCCATCCCTAGTACCAAAAAAATAAAATAAAAAGGGTTAAGAGTATAGCTCAGACATGATGTACTTACAAGATCACATCAAAGTTAATCACTAAACTGACCTGGAGAAGGAGGGAGAAGGAGGGATGGGGGTGGAAATTGGGGAAGGGTTAATGAGAAATGTGTGCATGGATGTCTTTACCTATACTAGCTTGTACCCAACTAAGATGTGTGACTAACCCTGTTGTACCCAAGAAATGTATAAAAATCCATGCTAAAAAAAAATAAAAAATTAAAAAAATAAAAATAAAATAAAAGAGTATAGCTCAGAGGTAGAACACCCCTTAGGTTCAATCTTCAGTACCACACACATACACACACAAAAAATGAAATATGTCAATCTCATTCATATTCTGATTTGAACAAATTGACTATTAAAAATAAGAAAAAAGTTATATTAATAAAATTATTAAAAACAGGTACTTGAGGAAATACGTATGCATGCATGTTCACAGCAGCATGAGTCACAATGACCAAAAGGTAGAAACAACCCAAATGGCCCTCAGTAAATGAATGGATAAACAAATTGTGACATATATGCTATGACACAGATGAATCTCAAAAATATCCTGCTAAATGAAGATACCAGGCACAAAAGATCACATATTGTATGAGTCCATCTATAAGAAATATCCAGAAAGAAAAAAAAAAAAGACAGGAATATCCAGAACAGGTAAATCCAGAGACAGAAAGTGGCTTGGTGGTTGCCAGGGCCTGGGAGAATGGAAAAATGGAACTAAATGCTTAATGAGCACAGGTTTCTCTGGAGACAATGAAAATATTTTGAAATTAGATAGAAATGGTGATTGTACAACATAGAATTGTTCACTTTTAAATGGTTAATTTTATATGAATTTCACCTCAATTAAAAAATAAAAACCAGAAGTAATTATGGGATATTTGGGGGAAATCTTAATACTGACTAGATCTTTGATATATTGAAGAAGAATTATAGGTAAGTGTTTTTTGGTATAATGATAGTACTGTGGTTAAGTTTTGTTTTTTTTTTTTGTACTGGGGATTTAACCCAGGGGCACTCCACTTCTGAGCTATACCCCTAGCCCTTTTACTTTTTATTTTGAAACAGGTTCTTGCTAATTTGCTGAAGGTCTTGCCAGGTTGCAGAGACTGGCCTAAAACCTAGAATCTTCCTGCATCAGCCTCCCAAATACTAGGATTACAGGTGCATACTACCATGCCTGGCTCTGTGGTTATGAATTTTAAGAGTCTTTCTTTTTAGATCATGGATGAAATTATATGTTTGGAATTCCCTTCAAAATAATCCAGTGTGGAGGTAGGTAGAGGTATAAACAAGTTATGAGTTAACTAATTGCTGAAGTTGGAGATGAAGTTCATTACACTATCTTCTCTATTCCTGTATGAGGTTAAAGTTTTGCATAATAGAATTTAAGACTTATTTTCAAGTAAAATTAAGAAAATCAAGTATTTGGTTAGATTGGGCTTATTTAGAAAATTGTTAGTCCAAACAATCTGTGGGAAGTTAAATCTTTCAAGTGATAACAAGAGTTGGTAGCACTCATGTATAAAGGAAGAAACACAAAAAACTTAGAGAAGGTATAAGAAATTCAACATATACTTCTTGAAAGAAAGAATTCTGCCTTAGGAAATTCTTGATTTAACTGAATGTGACAGAGATCTTTTCATGAAATGAGAAGCTATGGATTTGGGACCATTAGATAAACGTTATGGCTGGGTGTGTCCATCCAAACTGCTCATTCTACTTCTAGCAAGGTCCAGAAAAGGATTATGTGATTTATCAAAACATCATTTTAAAATAACAAAAGTAGTCTAAGAAAAGTAAAAAGCATGAAAATACAGAAAAAATAATTCCTGGTTTCACAATTGAAACAAAATTCTGTTAAAATTTAGGTATGTTTCCTCTCAGTCCTTTTTTTCACTGGTAGATGTGACTTTCTTCACCCTCAAATAATTAAATTATGAAGTATACTATTCTGTATATATTATCCTAATATAATCTAGACATTTTACATTAATTGTTTTAATGATTGCTTAATATTTCATGATGTTGAATATAGTTCACGTATGCCTTCCTCTATAATGGTATTCATATTGTTTCTAACTCTTTATTACTATAAATAAAGCCCCTATAAACATATTTATATATAAAACTCAGTTATGGTTAGGATTACTATAAAAGTCACATTTGATTTTCTCAGAAGAAGAAACTTTCTAATTATGGTGTTTTCCCTCTTGAAAGCTGAGCAGGCTAAAGAGAGTTAGAGTCTCTACTTTCTCTACGATCAAGCTCAAGAAAAGCTAAAATGACAAAATGCAAAGGAGGGTTGACAACTATTGTCCTATTTTGGGCAAAAAAAATCTTTACAAGGGTAGATGCAGAAATAAGTTAACTAAAATTATACTCTACCTGTTGAAAAGCTTTTTCTGCTTGACGTTCAGCATCAATAACTTGTTTCTCAAGCTGTTGCATCTGTAAAGTGAGGAAAAAAAGAAAAATTCAAATTTCCCTTTTGGAAAAAGATTTTAAATTTCACAGTGTCATCAGTTTTGTAAGAATATTTTAGATACTTCATATATTTAAAATTTGATCAAACAAAATGCCAAAGTTTTGATAGTTTTCATACAATGTTATATATACCAAGGGAGTATTCATCAATAGACTACTTGTAGACTAACAGATTGGTCAGCCCGTCAACCCATCTTAAGAACCATACATCAACTGGGCATGGTGGCACATGCCTGTAATCCCAGTAATTGGGAGGCTGAGACAGGAGGATGGCAGGTTCAAGGCCAGGCTCAGAAATTTAGCGAAGCCCTTAGTGACATTCTGTTTCAAAAGTAAAACAGGGCTGGGAGCGTAGCTCAGAAGTACCACGCCTTTGGATTCAATCCCCAGGACAGAGAAAGGGAGTGAGGGAACGAGGGAGGGAGGAAGGAAGGAAAGAAGGTAGGTTGGTTCAAATGTCATATTGTAGGGCACTGCCATGATAGTCTGGAAAGTTGGGTAAAAGATTAGCAGGCCTGGGCCTGTTTCGGTTTTTTCCAGGCAAAAGGGCCCTGAAGCTAATCAGAGAAAAAGATAAGAGTCCCCAGGCCCACTAGATGACTTTGTCCAGTTACCAAATGACTCCAGTCCCTAGGCCCCGCCCTAGCGGGCCAAACCTATCCCAATACACCCAGTATCCCTTCCAGACAAACCAGCCAATCCTTATGGTCCCCATAGTCTCTCTCTGCCCTGGCAACAAGATTTTACCAATCCCATTCCCGCGTATGTACACCCTCACTATAAAAGGCTAAACAAAGCCAGAGTGGGGGTCCTTGTCAAAACTCCACTGTGTTGGACCCTAGCTTGAGCTAGTAATAAACTTCCTTCTTGCTTTTGCATTATTCCGTGTGAGGTGATCGTTCTTTGGTGAGGCACCCCAAATTGAGCCCAACAATATTTGGTGGTTTTGTTTGTTTTTGATACAGAGGATTGAACTCAGGTGTGTTCTACCTCGGAGCTCCAGCCCTATTTTTATTTTTTATTTTGAAACAGGGTCTCACTAAGTTCCTGAGGTCCTTTGTAAATTGCTGAGGCTGGCCTGATACCCGCAATCCTCTTGTCTCAGCCTCCCAAGTACTGGGATTACAGGCATGTGCCACCATGCCCCTCTTATATTTGGTGTTTTGATTAAAAAGTCATAATGATATCAGGGAAGGGGTATATTCCCATAAACTCCATAGATGATATATATGTTTAAGTCTAGTCTCTGGCAAGTTTTCATTCTTACAGTGAGGCAGGAGCCTGACATAGAAGGGGAAAGTTTCCTCACAGGCCCCCTCTGAGGTGAACAAAGCAGGACCTCCTCAGACAGCCCACAAGTTAAGGCAGAGAAGAGAAACAATGTAAAGACTAACTGCTTCTGCTTCTGCATCCAGTGTAAGCTAGGCAAGACAAATCTCACACTCACCCTTCCTGAAAATTCAGTCATCACATGCACAAAAGAACTTGTATGGTCTGATCCTCAAGCTCAGAGCTTTGCTCACTGAGCCACATTGGTGAATATAGAGACCTGCTACCCTACTTTAACCTGTTTCTTGTTCTTTGTGGACCTAGCCCCTTGCAACAGTAGGTTGATGAAAAAGAATAGAAGAGTGTCTTTGATTAAACACACACATGCACACAAAAATGAATATTATAAGTAAAACTTTAAAGGCCTTATAAAGGATCCAATGCTAATTAATATAAGGGATGGGTAGCAGGTGTTGAATAAGCAAGCCATGGAGATAAAACTCAATTTCAAGTTCTTTTTTTGTCAGTGTTGAAGTCTGGACAACTTCAGAGCCTTCTGGTACTGGATATGCGCTCATTTCCCCCTCGTTTAGTCCAATCACCCAGAATTACTGGGACAC
The DNA here is from genome assembly GCA_004027655.1 of Graphiurus murinus. Lineage (NCBI taxonomy): Eukaryota > Metazoa > Chordata > Mammalia > Rodentia > Gliridae > Graphiurus > Graphiurus murinus. The sequence goes on along the minus strand of PVLC010007689.1, from coordinate 6,668 downwards.
CTCCAATTCACAACAGCCTGGGGGTCCACCCAACCACCAAGCACCAGAGCAGATGTCCAGCTGGCCCCACCCTCCCCCATACCACCGAGAAGCTGCCTTCGGCAGCTAGACTAGAGGAGCCCAACCATGGACAGCGGGGGTTGCCAGGACCAACCCTAGGTGCAACGCAATCCTCAGGGCCTGGAAAGTGATGTCCTGTCTAGAGATGTCATTTTTTAAGGGTATGTTAACTGGGATCATTTCCTGGGCTTTTATAACTCTATTTGGCCAAATTCACTTTCAACACTGACATCAAACCAAAGACCACAAGCACCATCACCTCTGCCCACCTACCAGGAAAGACTTAAACACATTAGAAGTGACATGCCTGGAGCACAGTAAAAATATCTGTGTTTTCCGTATCATCCTTGGGAAACCCGAAGACTAGTTATTGAGTTGAACTAAAAGAGGCTTGGCCCAGACACTGCAACAGCAACAACAACAAAAACAGAGCTCTATGGTACTAAAAATAATAAACTCATTTATTATTGAAAGGACAAGTGAATACAGATGAAGATTTACAGATGTGTCTTTGAAGAGTATGGCAACAACCACAACTTGTACTTTCTTGCACTTACCACCACGTTTGGTATCACTGAAAATTTAAAGTACCTTCTGCTGACAAGGGACACATCACAACCTTTCTATCTGGGCCACACCATTATATCTGGAGACCTTGAATACGTGACTATGGAAGGAGGAATTAAGTATAAAGTCAATATGGAGACTTAACAGACTTCTCAATAACTATGAAGACTGGAGCTCAACGTGTGACTTGGAATTTATAAGCGACCAGCAATCTGCCTGAAATATGCTGGCATTCTTGCAGAAAATGCAGAAGATCACAAAGGAAGAGATATATTTAATACAAAACCAATCACGCATCTTATTCAAGAGGCAATGCTTGATATCTCTCAGCAAGTAGTAAAAGGCTGCTGTTGAAATATGATTACTAGCCAGGCGTGGTGGCGCACTCTTGTAATCTCAGTACTTGGGAAGCTGAGACCGGAGGATCCGGGTTCTGGGCCAGCCCTCCACAACTTAGTGAAACCCTGTTTCAAAATAAAAGAATAAAAAATAGGGCTGGGGGTGTAGCTTGGAGATAGAATGCCCCTGAGTTCCATCCCCAGTACCACACACACACACACACACACACACACACACAAATGACTGCTATTTTTTTTCCTTTTTTTTTTTTAAGTACTGGCGATTGAGCTCAGGGACATTCTACCTCCGAGCTACACCCCAGTCCTATTTTTTATTCTTTTATCTGAAACAGGGTTTCACTAAGTCGTGGAGGGCTGGCCCAGAACTTGGATCCTCAGGTCTCAGCCTCTCAAGTACTGGGATTACAAGCGTCCACCACCACGCCCAGGGGCTATTATTTTTAATGGACTCTTTCCCCAAAAGATAGAAGTAATGATATATGGTATGTACCGGCTCAGGGCATTTGGACATCATTTCAATTACTTGCTGGGTTTTGTTGTTGTTGTTTTGTTTGTTTGTTTTCCTCCAAACAGTCCAGAAAATGACTGAGGTCTGGCAAATAAGAGAACTGTGCTGTCCAAGGGCACTCAAAATGTAGCTGGTCCAAATTAAGATGTGTACATATATAAAATATACATTTCAATAATACATACATCACTGGAAAACTTAATACAAAGAAATGTAAAATATCTCCTAAATAATTTTTATTTTGACTCCATGTTGAAATATTTTGGATATGTTGCATTAAATAAAATATACTATTAAGTCAATTTCATCTGGTTCTTTTTCACTTTATTCATGTGTCCATTAGAAAAAAATGAATTACATATGTAGCCCACACTATATTTCTACTAGATAATAAAATGTAGAAAATATGTTATCACCACATATGGTAATTTAACTATCTGCATGCCAGCACTCTTTTTAGAGGCTTGCTATTGTAGAGATCTAGGTTCTGGAAGAAGTTTAAAATATTTCAATATGGAAGTACATATTTCCTAAGTGCATTCTTTGGACCTTATATAATCTTAATTTTCTGGAGCTATTTCAAATTTTTGTAGTGGAAAAGTAATATTACTTTAAAGCAACTGACTTATTATTTAGATTAGGTACCATATAGAAGCAGTTGGACAAGCATTATGTCTCCTGGATGTCTTTAGGATATTCCTTAAACTAAAAACCTATTCGACACATGGCAAGACCACATTCTTCCACTACTGGCAGTAGGCTGATAATTGTCACTTCTACACTGTAACTGCCTTCTACTTTCAGAGGAATTTTTGTACTTGTGGAATTTAACTGAGTTCTGGATGTTGTTGGGGTTGCCAGGAGAAACAGAAAAATCCACGAAATTTTGCTAATAACATTTTGTCAAATTTTACTAGTGAAAAATAGTTTGAGAACTATGAAAATATCTTATCTGTTTTCTTCTGAAATGTTTGGTTTCTAGTGATAACAGCAAGAGCAGAAGTCCATTTGTTTATACCTAATACAAGTCTTTTTCTTTTTCTTTTTTTTTTAATTTGTGGTACTGGGAATGGAACCCAGAGGCATTCTACCTCTGAACTATATCCACAGCCCTATTTTTTTTTATTCTTTTTTTTTTTTTTGCAGTACTGGGTATTGAACTCAGGGGCATTCCATCTCCAAGCTACATCCCCAGCCCCATTTTTCATTCTTTATTTTGAAACAGGGTCTCACTAAGTTGCGGAGTGCCTCACTAGGTAGCTGAAGCTGGCCTCGAACCAGGATCCTCCGGAGGTCTCATCCTCCCAAATGTTGGGATTACAAGCATGCGCCACCACACCCAGCTTTTTTTTTTATTATTATTATTCTTTATTTTTGAAACAGAGTCTCACTAAGTTGTGGAGGGCCTCACTAAGTAGCTGAGGCTGGCTGTGAACCTGCGATCCTCCTGTCTCAGCCTTCCAGGTACTGGAATTACAAGTGTGTGCCACCATGCCCAGCTAACATAGGTCTTTATATAAAGTAGGTATTCAATATGTTATTGATGAAATGGCAAAGTTCTCTGCCATCTGTAAAGCACCATGTATATATGAAGGACAGCATTATTTTTTTTAACACTGCCAAATAACTATTTCTGCTTCTATGGCACTAACTTCCTACTTTGTATTATTTTCCCAACTGCATTAATAAGTTGCCGAAAGTAAGAATTCATGTGTGATACTCTAAATCCTCCACAACACCACATTTTACACATACCAATCATTTAGTAACATTCTAAAAGCTTAGTTGCAAGCACCATCCCCCAAATTTATTTCAGTTAAAAAAATACATGCAAACACATATAGTATTTCATAGGACCTTGGTTAAACAAGGTTATAAATAGGCTTTGTTGCCAGGCATGAAATTTCTATGTATATGTCTTTGGATACAAGAAGTTAATTAAAAACACATGTTCAAAAAGCTACTTTTGATTTGCATCTCTCTGATTGCTAATGATATTGAACATTTCCTTACATTTATTGGCCATGTGTATTTCTTCTTTTGTGAAGTGTCTATTTAGACAATTTGATTGGGTTATTTGTTTTCTCAGCTGTGAGTTTCTTGAGTTCTCTATATATCCTAGATATTAGTCCTCTATCTGAGGAGTAGCTGGCAAAAATTTTCTCCTATTCTGTGGGCTCTCTATTGAGGTTCTAGATAGTTTCCTTTGCTACAAAGAAGCTCTTCAGTTTAATGCAATCCCATGTATTGATCTTCCTTTGAATTGCCTGTGTCTTTGGAGTCTTGTTGAGAAAGCTTTTACCTGTGCCCATGTGTTGAAGTGTTGGCCCTATACCATACTCTTCAAGTAGCTGCAAGGTCTTCCTTGACCTGACTTCCAAGTCTTTGATACATCTTGAATTGACTCTTGTGCAGGGTGAGAAACTGGGGTTTATTTCTATTTTTCTGGTTAACCAGTTTTGCCAACACCATTTATTGAAGAGGCTTTTTTCCAGTGTATGTTTTTGGCTCCTTTGTCAAAAATCAATTGACTGTTAAGTATGTAAGTTTGTTTCTGAGTCTTCTATTCTGCTTCATTGGTCTATGTGTCTGTTTTTGTGCCAATATCATGCTGTTTTTATTACTGTGACTTTGTAGTATAGTTTGAAATCAGGTATTGTGATGCCTCCTGCATGGTTCTTGTTGCTAAGAACTACTTTGGCTATTCTGGGCTTTTTATTGTTCCAAATGAATTTAAGGACTGATTTTTCTATGTCTGTGAGGAATGACCTTGGTAATTTAATAGGTATTGCATTGAATCTATAGATCACTTTTGGGAGAAGGGCCATTTTGATGATATTTATTCTGCTTATCCAAGAGCATGGAAGATCATCCCATCTTCTAAGGTCTTGTATCTTGAGATTTCACCTAACACCAATCAGAATGGCAATCATCAAAAACACAAACAACACAAATGCTGGGAGGGTGTAGAGAAGTGGGAACCCTAATACATTGCTGGTGGGATTGCAAATTAGTGCAACCACTTTGGAAAACAGTATGGAGGATCCTCAGACGAATGGGAATGAACCTACCATATGACCCAGCAATACCTCTACTAGGTATCTACCCAAAAGAATGGAAACCAAACCCTCAGACCGATGCATATGTATTTATGTTTATAGCCGCACAATTCACAATTGCCAAACTATGGAACCAGCCAAGATGTCCATCAACAGATGAATGGATTACAAAACTATGGGATATGTACACAACGGAATTTTACTCAGCCATAAAGAAGAACAAAATCATGTTATTTGCAGGGAAATAGATGGAACTGGAAAACATTATGTTAAGTGAGATTAGTCAGTCACAAAAAATAAAAAATTGTATGCTCTCCCTAATATGTGGATGCTAGGGAGAAAGTGGGACATGAGAGACTCTAGACAAAGAAGGAGAAATCTTAGATAAACAAAGAAATGACTTAACTGAAGGTGATGGTGGCGGGAGGGACACATCCTAATGCACTGGAGGTACTTTCACAAACATATCAAAGTCAATCACTTGAGGAGGGAGGGGGAGGGAGTGGGGCGAGAATTGAGGAAGAGGTTAAATGAGAAATGTGTGCATGTATGCCTTTACCAGCTTGTACCTAACAAAGATGTATGATTACAATGCACCAATTTAAAAAAAAAAAGCTACTTTTACTTTTTTAATAAAAAGGGAATAGTTCTTGAACTATGGGCATAGCACTGAGCACTGAACTTGGAGGAAAGAAGACCCAAATTAGAACCCAGATTCCACTACCTATTAGTGGTATAATGATGGGTAAGTTATTTAACTTCTCTGAGTCCCCATTGCTTGTATATAAAATGAAACAATACTTATTTTTACAGTATTTATGTGAAGATTAAATAGAAAAACATCCAGCATAGTGTCTAATTTGTGTGTGTGTGTGTGTGTGTGTGTATGTGTGGTACTGGGGATTGAACTCAGGGGCATTCTACTTCTGAGCTACACCCCCAGCCCTTTGTTTTTTTTTTTTTTTTTTGCGGTACTGGGGATTGAACCCAGGGGCATTCTACCTCCGAGCTATACCCCCAGCCCTATTTTTTATTCTTTATTTTGAAACAGGGTCTCACTAAGTTGCATAGGGCCTTACTAAGTAACTAAGGCTGGCTGCGAACCCAGATCCTCCTGTCTCAGCCTCCCAAATGCTGGGATTACAAGCGTGCACCACCATGCCCAGTGCATAGTGACTATTTAATAGATGTTCATTTAATATTTATATAGATATTTAAAACTGAATTTCTACCATATACATATATCACTTTCATGAATAATTTTAAGTTGGGAAAGCTTAGATTAAACTAGTTCTTATTATTTACTAATATTTTGCCACTGGGTTCTAGAATTATTATTATTGTTGTTGTTGTTGTTATTATTATTATTTTTACTAGGGATTGAACCCAGGAGCAGTCTTCCTTTGAGGTATACCCCTAGTCCTTTTTATCCTTTTTATTTTTATTTTGAAACAAGGCCTTTCTAAGTTGCTGAGGCTGGCCTTGAACCTGCGATCCTCCTGTCTCAGCCTCCCAAGTGCTAGGGTTACAGGCGTGCATCACTAGCTTCTAAAATTCTCATGTACAAAATGGAGATAATATAGTCTGTTCTAACTTACAGAATATTCTGAGGATAAAAATGAGAAATCATGTAAAAGTGATATAAAAAAGCTACTGAGAAAAATACAATAGTAGCATTTATAGTGTCATTTGGGAGGCTGAGACAGGAGGATCCGGGTTCGCGGCCAGCCTCAGCTACCTAGTGAGGCACTCTGCAACTCAGTGAGACTCGGTTTCAAAATAAAGAATAAAAAATAGGGCGGGGGGTATAGCTCGGAGGTAGAATGCCCCTGGGTTCAATCCCCAGTACCGCAAAAAAAAAAAAAAAAAAATACAAAGGGCTGGGGGTGCAGCTCAGAGGTAGAATGCCCCTGGGTTCAACTTCCAGTAACACACACACACACACACACACACACACACACACACACACACACACTCTCTCTCTCTCTCTCTCTCTCTCTCTCTCTCTCTCCCTCTCTCTCTCTTTCTCTCTCCCTCTCCTTCTCTCTTTCTCAATGAAAAGAAATTCAATTTCTCAACAGATGGAGGAAGAAAAGGAGAAGGAGGAAGAGGAGG
>PVLC010007688.1:0-62064 GCA_004027655.1 Graphiurus murinus | reverse complement strand
ATGCTTGTAATCCCAGCATTCAGGAGGCTGAGACCGGAGGATCCGGGTTCGCGGCCAGCCTCAGCTACCTAGTGAGGCACTCCGCAACTTAGTGAGACTCGGTTTCAAAATAAAGAATAAAAAATAGGGCTGGGGGTATAGCTCGGAGGTAGAATGCCCCTGAGTTCAATCCCCAGTACCGCAAAAAAAAAAAAAAAAATCAGTCAGCAATAAAAATGAAAAAATGTCATTTGCAAGAAAATGGAAAGACCTGGAGAACATTATGTTAAGTGAGATTAGTTAGTCACAAAAAATGAAGAGATATACGTTTTCTTTAATATGCACAAGCTAGGAAGTAACTGGGATACCAGAGGATAATGGAGGAGAAACCTCAGTGGAACCAGGGAAATGGTCTAATGGAAGAGGAGGGGAAGAGATTGAGGCTCATTATTGGAAATAGTGTGTGTGCATATGTGAAAATTCCAATGTCAATCTCAGTACTCTGTATGGGAAGGGGGGAAATGGGGAGGCGGGGAGGTGCACCAAGTGCTGTGTGCATGTATGTCATTGTCAACATGGTTTATATTATGATATGAGACCATAATGTACCAATAAAAGCACATAAAATAAAGTATATTTTTATTTTTAAAAAAGTCATCACTTGGCAGACACTCCCCAACATTTGTTAAGTTCAGCACTAATAATCTTATTTAATGTCAATTCCTTCACTTACGTAGGCATACCTTTTACAACTAGTTGTGGTGTGGTGGCTAGCTCATCAGGAAGTTACTCTCGTTAAAAGCCAAGTTTTTCCTGACCTTTTTCATGATTCAGATTTGGTTACTGCTTTAAATTTTTTCCAGCTTGAAACTGCTATGATGATATTCTGTAGTTTAGAATTTGGGGGATCTGGTTCATCTCTGCACTAAAGTAGACCACAACTTGCTTCTCAAGAGTTCTTGGCCTGCCTCGACAGAGAAGGGCAGTAGCTTACTTTGGCAAACACGTAATAGTTCTGCTCTAAAGACTTGTCAGAGAGCATACCCTCAAACCCACAACTGCTCAATATTTATCCAAAGCTCAACTGAGAGAAATGATATTACAGAGAGGATCGCCTGACGACTATAAAGTCCATTCATGTCTTTAGTCTAAAATGTATACCTGGATAAGACTACCAAGAAAATTATCTCTAGACTGAATTGATCCCCCCAAAAGAAATGCTGTTTTAAAGCAAAGATTTTATATTTTAGAGACGTTTTAGATTCACAACAAAATAGAGAGGAAGGTATAGAGATTTCCCATATACCATCTGCCTCCATAAACACATAGTTTTCCACATGGCAACAGCCCTCACCAGCATGGTACATTTCTTACAATCATGAATCTACACTGGCACATTATCACCCAAAGTCCATACTTTATATTGACTCACTCTTTGTCTTGAACATTCTATGGGATTTAACAAATGCATAATAAGTTTCCACTACTGAAGTATCATACAGAGTAGTTTCACTACCCTAAAAGTCCTGTGCTGTTGCCTATTCATTCCAATTTCCCAAACCCCTGATCATCTTATTATCTCCATAGTTTTGTTTTTTCCAGAATGTCCTATAGTTGGAAACATACACTATGTAGTGCTGTTGAAATGGCTATTTTCACTTACTAATAATACACATTAAAGGTTTCACCAAGCCCTTTCACAATTATATAGCAGATTTCTCTTTAGCACAGAACAATATTGCATTTTCTGAATGTACTACAATTTATCCATTCATCTATAGGACTTCTTGGTTATTTCCAAGTTTTGACAGTTATGAATAATGTTGCTATAAACATACATGTGCAGGTTATTGTGTGGACAAAAGTTTTCAGCTCCTTTGGATAACTACCAAGGAGCATGAGCCTTATATGGTAAGAAATGTATGCCAAAATATATTTCAAAGAAGTTGTACCTTTTTTTTTTTTTTTGCGGTACTGGGGATTGAACTCAGGGGCATTCTACCTCCGAGCTACACCCCCAGCCCTATTTTTTATTCTTTATTTTGAAACCAAGTCTCACTAAGTTATGGAGTGCCTCACTAGGTAGCTGAGGCTGGCCGCGAACCTGGATCCTCCGGTCTCAGCCTCCCGAATGCTGGGATTACAAGCGTGCGCCACCACGCCCAGCTGAAGTTGTACCTTTTTGCATTTCTCCTAGCAATAAAGTTCCTGTTGCTCCACATCCTTAGCAGTATTTGATGTTAGTATCCTAGGTTTGGGTCATTCTAATAGGTATTTAGTGGTATCTCATTATTTTAATTTGCATCTCCTCGATGATGTGATGTGGAACATTTTTCATGTATTTATTTGCCATCTGTGTATCCTTTTGGCAAGGTGTTAAGGCTTTAGCTTTTTTTAAATTGTTTTTTTTTTGTTGAATTTTAAGAATTCTTTGTATACTTTGGATAAGTCCTTTATCAGAAATGTATTTAGCAGATGTTTGCTCCTAGTCAGTAGGGATTTTTTTTTTTTTTTTTTTTTTTTTTTTGCAGTACTGGGATTGAACCCAGGGGCATTCTATCTCCAAGCTACACTCCTAGTCCCATTTTTTAAAAATCCATTATTTTGAAACAGGGTCTCACTAAGTTGCGGAGGGCCTCACTAAGTAGCTGAGGCTGGCCGTGAACCCGCGATCCTCCTGTCTCAGTCTCCCAAGTACTGGGATTACAAGCATGCGCCACCACACCCAGCTTGGGAATTTTTTAAATTGTAATATAATATGGAATCCATCTACTTGAAATGTGCAACTCAGTGGTTTTTAGTATATTCACAGGATTGTGCAGTCATCACTGTTATTTTTGTGTTTTTATGGTTAAACCTATGGGCACGCTATCACTGAACTACTTCTGCAGTCCTTTTTATCTTGGTATAGGGCCTCACTAAGTTGCCCAGGCTGGCCCCAAACTTTTGATCATCCTGCCTCAGCCTCCCAAGCACTGGGATTACAGGTGTGTGCTACCTAGTTATTCTTTGGAACACTGTCCAGCTACCCAGTTATTCTTTGGAACATTTTTTATCACCACTCCATCCCAAAAGCCTATGCCCATTAGCATTCATAGATCCTTTCACTTTCCCACCACCCTCATCCCCTGGGGACCACTAATATATTTTCTCTCTGTAAATTTGCCTGTAACAGACATTTCATGTAAGTAGAATCACATATATATCACCTTTTATGACTGGACGCTTTTGATAAACATAACATTTTTTTTTCAAGGTTTGAAATTGGACATCCTAAAAGAAATGGATAAATTCCAGACACATAAGCCTGAATCATAAATAAAAAATCTGAGCATATCATGAAGAAGGAATACTTTCAAACTCATTTTATGGTGCCAGCATTATCCTCACATGAAAGCCAGAAAGCAACACTGAAAAAAAATACATACCAATATTCCTGATGAAAATAGATGCAAAAATTCTGAACAAAATACTAGCAAACCAAATACAACAGCATATTAAAAGGATTCTTCAACATGATCAAGTGAGATTTATCCCAGGGATACAATGATGAATTGACACGTGCAAATCAATAACCACATGATTATCTAAATAGACAAAATTCAACATCTTTTCAGAATAAACTCTCAGCAAAATAGAAATAAGTATACCTAAACACAATAAAGGCTATATATGACAAACCAAGAGCTGAAATCATATTCTGCAAAAACTTGAAAGTTTTTCCTCTAAGATCAGGAACAAGACAAGGATGCCCATTCTCACTTCTACTCAACATAGTACTCAAAGTCCCAGCTAGATCAATTAGGCAGAAAAAGACAAAAAGGCACCCAAATTAGAAAGGAATAAGTTAAACTGTGTCTATTTGAAGACAATAGGATCTTATCCATAGAAAAATCCAAAGGCTCCACTGAAAACCTATTGGAACTAATAAATTCAGTAAAGTTACAGAATATAAAAAGCAACACAGAAGAATCAGCAGCATTTCTATACACTAACAATGAACTACACAATAAAGAAAATAGTCCCGTTTAGGATAGCTAAAAATATACTTAGAGATAAATTCAACCAAGGAGACTAAATATCTGTATACTGAAAACTATAAATCATTGATGAATGATTCTATTAAAGACACATTAGACCCTTATTCTTGTACTATATATAAAAATATACTCAAAATGGATCAAAGACTTAAATGTAAGACCCAAAGCCACTGACAAAACGGGGGGGCGACCATGATATCAGTCTGGGTAATGATTTTTTGGATATGACAATAAGACTGCAAGAGAAAAAAGTAAAAAATAGCCAAATGGGGTTACATCAAAGACAACTTATGTAATAGAAACACTTATAAACCATACATCTGAAAAGGGACTAACATTCAAAATATCCAAGGAAATCATACAATTGAATAGCAGAAACCAATAAATGAATTAGAAAAGGGCAAAGGACTTCACTAGACATTTCTCAAACTGACATATGAATGGCCAAGAGGCATGAAGAAATGGTGCTCAACATCACTAATCAGAGAGATTAAATTCAAAACTACAATGAGGTATCATCTCACACTTGTTAGGGTAGCTATTATCAAAAAGACAAATCAAGCATTGGTGAAGATGTGGAGAAAAGGGAATACCTGCACATTGCCAGTGGGAATTTAAGTTTGTACAGCCACTGTGGAGAACAGTATAGAGGTTTCTAAAAAAATTAAAAATAATACAACTGCCATATGTTCCAGCAATCCCACTCCTGAGCTCATATCCAAAGAAAACTAAATCAGTACATTGAGGCTATATTTAAACTTCCATGTTCACTGAAGCATTATTCATAATAGCCTAAGATACGGACTCAACTAAAGTATCCACAAATGTATGAATAGATTTAAAAAAAAAAAAAAAAAAACACAGGAGCTAACGATGTAACTCAGTGGTAGAGCACCTGCCTAGCATGCACTGGCCCCTGGATTCAATTCCCAGCACCATAAAAATATAAGAAAATGTGAAATATTATTTACCCTCAGAAAGGAAACCCTGCCATTTGTGGCATGAACTGGGAGGACATTATGTTAAATGAAATAAGCCAGGTATAAAACCAAACACTGCATAAACTCATATGAGTTTGCAAACAGAGAAGCAAAGAATAGAATAGTGGTTAGCAGAGGTTAGGGTCAGGGATTTAGGAAGATAACTAAATGATATACATAACTAAATTATATACATTTTCAATTAGAATAAGTTTAGGAGGTGTATTGTACACCATAGTGACTATTTTTATAGCACTGTATTGTAGTATTGAAAAATCACTGAAAGTAGATTTTATTTTTTATTTATTTATTTATTTATTTATTTTTCAATACTGCGGGTTGAACTCAGGGGCATTCTACCTCTGAGCTACACCCTCAGTTCTATTTTTTATTCTTTATTTTGAAACCGAGTCTCACTAAGTTGCAGAGTGCCTCACTAGGTAGCTGAGGCTGGCCGCGAACCCGGATCCTCCAGTCTCAGCCTCCCGAATGCTGGGATTACAAGCGTGCACCACCACACCCGGCTGAAAGAAGATTTTATATGCGCTTACCACAAAAAATAAAGATTTGAGGTAATGTATTAGTTTGATTTAGCCATTCTACAATGTATGTACACTTCAAAACATCATGTGCATAAAGTAAACATAAAGCAGCTGGTCTTTCCTTTTGTTCACACTATCAGACCCCAATTAATTCAACTAAGGAACCTGTTTTCAGGTTTTTACAGTTCACTGATACAACTACATAATTGATGAACTGCTGAAAGTTTATTTTTCCTCGATGGCAGAATAAAGCCTAATGTAAATAAAACATCCAAATAATTGGATAAATCAATTAATCACAACTTATTTAAAGGCACCCTACTACTATTCTTGTGGGCCTTTGTCAATTTGGAGAATATCACATATAAAACAAATGTAACTCAAGTTACAAAGGAATTCTAAGGCTCTCCACACAAAAAAATGATAAATGTTTAATGAGATGGGAATGCTAATTACCTCAAATTGCTAATCACACATGTATTAAATTGTCACATTATACCCTATAAACATGTACAACTGTCTCACAAATTTTAATAGATTGAATAAAAAGAGAAAAACCAACTTAAGTTATTGAAGGTACTAATTGAGAATACTTTTTCATTTTAAATGCTTATGTAAGGTATCAGATAACCAACTATTCCAGAATTGCCCCACTCACCCCTAAGCAGTTACTAAATAATTTTTTACACAAATATGGTACTTTATGCCTGAAATTTTCAGCCCTGGTCACTTCTCAAGTAACCATTTCATTTTAATAATAAAAAACAAAAAGCAGAAACAACCTAAATGTCCATCAACCACTGAACCAATGATAAGACAAACTATAGTATATCTTTATAATGGAATACTACTCAGGTAAAAAAGTAACAAATGCAAGCCGGGCGTGGTGGTGCACGCTTGTAATCCCAGCATTCAGGAGGCTGAGACCGGAGGATCCGGGTTCGCGGCCAGCCTCAGCTATCTAGTGAGACACTCCGCAACTTAGTAAGACTCGGTTTCAGAATAAAGAATAAAAAATAGGGCTGGGGGTATAGTTCGGAGGTAGAATGCCCCTGAGTTCAACCCCCAGTACCGCAAAAAAAAAAAAAAAAAGTAACAAATGCTTCATACACACAATGTGAAGATAGAGACCTTACACAAAAAATATTGTATGATCCATTTATGTGCCAGGTGTGGTAACTCATACCTGTAATTTCAGTTCTTGGGAGGCTGAGACAGAAGAATTGCAAATTCAAGACCAGCCTTGGCAACTTATTGTCTCAAAAAAAAAAAAAAAAAGGCTGTGAGTACAGCTCAGTGGTAGAGCAACTCTGGATTCAATCCTCAGTACCACCATGAAAAAATACATACATAAAAGATGAGACTTACTGATAGATGGATTTGCAATAATGCCAAATATTAAATGTGTTCATTATAAAATTCTGTCAAGTTCTTATAAATATTTTTTCATAATAAAGCGGGTGTGACGGTACACAATTATAATCCTAGTACTTGGGTGGCCGAGACAGGAGGATAGCAGGTTCGTAGCTAGCCTCAGCAACTTATTGAGATCTTCTGCAACTCAGTGAGACCTTGTTTCAAAGTCAACAATAAAATAGGGCTGGGGGTATAGCTCAGAGGTAGAACGCCCCTGGCTTCAATCTGTAGCACCAAAACAAATATATATATATATAAAATATTTTTTTTCAGAATGTTAGGGGAAAATCTCAAGTGTCAAAGGAAGCTGAGTGCATCCACTGTTAGTGCCCTTGATTTATACTCTCACAACATCCTGTAAAATGAATGTAACTTACTCCATTTTATTTGTATTGCATCTACATTTCAATCCCTAGGACCTATACACAACCCCAAAACAAATATCTTATAATATTTGGGTGCCTAAGAGCCAGCACAAGGCCAAGCACACAGTAGATAGTTCAAAAGATTTGTTGACCTGAAGATATGTCACTTCACTACCTAGATTCCTCATTAACCAAAGGCTGTCTGTTTTACTGGCAATCATTGCTGAATCATTAGAGCCACCAGGGTAATCTATCTAACTTGGTAATAGTCCACATGAATTTTTGAAATTTCCCTTTGTGCCGGGTGTGGTGGCACACGCTTGTAATCCTAGCATTTGGGAGGCTGAGACCGGAGGATCCGGGTTCGCGGCCAGCCTCAGCTACCTAGTGAGGCCCTCCGCAACTTAGCGAGACCCTGTTTCAAAATAAAGAATAAAAAATAGGACTGGGGGTGTAGCTCGGAGGTAGAATGCCCCTGAGTTCAATTCCCAGTAAGAAATTTCCCTTTGTGGCAGGATACTGAAGGCATCTTTTAGGTTTTCCTACTCTTTTGGGGTCAGAACTCAGATTTAATTCATATTTTCCTTATAGAAGCCAACTGAGTTGCATATTAAGGACAATGTTTATTAACATCACTGGATTCTTCAGCCGGCTGGATTTCTTAAAGATGCAACATGGCATAATGAAGAACATGCCACATCATTTTCATGTAGTTATTTTTTTAGGGGGGGATATAGGGATTGAACCCAGAGGCATTCAACCCCCAAGCTACATCCCCAGCCCGATTTTATATCTTATTTGAAAACCAGGTTTCACTAGGTTGCTGAGAACCTCGCTAAGTTGCTGGGGCTGGCTTTGAACCTGTGATCCTCCTGTCTCAGTCTCCCAAGTACTGGCATTACAAGCATGCACCACCATGCCAAGCTCATCTTCATGCAGTTATGCATGATATCTTTTTTTTTTTTTTTTTGCGGTACTGGGGATTGAACTCAGGGGCATTCTACCTCTGAGCTACACCCCCAGCCCTATTTTTTATTCTTTATTTTGAAACCGAGTCTAAGTTGCGGAGTGCCTCACTAGGTAGCTGAGGCTGGCCGCGAACCCGGATCCTCCGGTCTCAGCCTCCCGAATGCTGGGATTACAAGCGTGCGCCACCACGCCCGGCTTATGCATGATATCTTTATGTGTCACATAGTCTCAATGGATTAGGGGACCTAACACAGCTAGATTGCCTGGGATTGAGTACCAACCATATAACTTACTAACCATATAACTTTGTTTTAGGTACTTTAACTTTGAAGTGCCTGATTTTCCTCACCTACTGATTTGTGAAAATGAGGTGGGAATGGGGAGCAAGGTACATGCCTATAATCCCAATTACTTGCTAGTCTGAGGCAGGAGGACTGCAAGTTCAAGGCCAACCTGGGTAATTTAGTGAGACCTCCTCAAAATAAAAAATACAAAAGAGCTGGGGGTGTAGTTCAGTGGTAGAGCACACTTGAGTTCAATCTCTGGTCATACAAAAAAGCAGCGGGTGGGGAGATAACATATGGCTCAATGAGTCTTTATGTGTAAATCACATAGCTATTTCTATGTTCAGTTCTGAACCACTGACTCTTAATCTATAAAGTAGCCAAATGAAAATGCACATTGATGTGAATCTTTTTAAAAGAGGACAATGTAAATCCTTTTAACCCATTAAAGATAAGAATTTTTACTAAGATCAATTAATAAATTAATTTTTAAATGTTGACTTTTACCTCCACACCATGAACCCATTATCTAAAGTAGTTTTCTTTCATTATCTAACAGTACTCCCTGCTCGTTTCATTCTTAGCACTTATTACAAGTTTAATTCTATGAGAGAAGCACCTCTAACACATGCCTGGTACATAGTAGACACTTAAATGTATCCTGAATAAACAATGTAGATATGCAAAATATGTTTAATCAATACCAGATAAAAATTATAGCAACAATGCTGGCAGGTTCCTATTTCAAAGTAATAACCCAATTAAGGATTTAGTCTTATTAAAAATACATATGGCCAGGTATGGTGGCACACACCTAGAATCCCATTACTTGGGAGGTGGAGTCAGGAGGATCACAGGTTCCAAACCAGCCTCAGCAACTTAACAAGACTCTCAGCAACCTAGTAAGATCCTGTTTCAAAACAAAAATTTTTTTAAAAAGGCCCAAGGGTATAAGCTTAGCGTTAGAATGCCTCTGGGTTCAATTCCCAGTACCACACACACAAACAAAAAAAAATACATACAATTTATTAAAAATATAAATGGTGATTTTTTTTTTATAAACATTGCCACTCAAACACATTACAAGATGTGAATAGATAAAATTTGTAAACCATTTAGAGCCACCCTCCCCATTTTGGTTATGAGAGATAAAACATACAACATACTATAGGTTTATTTTTATTCAAAAAGTTACTGTCTCAAGACATAAATACAAATCAGAAAACAGTACAATTAGGACAATAGAATGTGGAGGACAACAGGTTAGAGTAATATATAAAACATTTTTAGCTGGTTGAAAACAAAGCTGTAAGAACTGCTTTCACAAAGAAGAATTCCTTTCAACAGTAAGGGGAAAAAAATCAACTTAGGTTTAAAATCATATATACAGTCCTCTCAGCAGTTCTAGTAAATGCAGTGGTGTGTAAAACAACATATGCAATAATTATGCACATAACAATATTTGTTGATGGTAAATCTGTTAGACAAGCCTGGTTTCATTTGTTATTAACCATGATTTAATAAAATAATTGTATTGTATCATGATCTTTTAGCTAACCTATGGTTTTTGGCTACCACAGCCCAATGCTTATAGATTTCCAACTCTAAAAACTGGAAGCCTTTTGGTGTTCACCCATCTGAAGATATTCTTGTATTGCAAGCATATTAAGGCATGGAATGATTAAAATAAAATACCTCAAGAACTGAGAGACGACTAACAAAAGATAGATACACATGTAATATAAGTTAATATTTTGTTTTAAACGATGTCTAGCTGCCTAAGCCTCGCAAAATGAGTTGATGTCAAAATGGCAAATAGCCACTTTCTGCTTGAAAACTAATTCATTTGTGAAAGGACATAAAATGAAGTTTAAAGCTTAGCTTTCAAAGAATATTATGGGTTATGAATTCTATTATCCCATCTAATTTACATATAGAGGAAATGTACTGTAACCTGTTAGAAGTATCTTTAACCTGAAGACTGCTTGCAAAGACAGATAGATAAAACAATATAAAATACAAATTTAAAAATCATTTTAAAGCATGAACACTCATGCTTTTCTATTTTTAAACATTGTTAAACTTTCAATATATTTCTGAAACCTCATAATTTTAAGTTGGAATTTAAAAGTAAGAAAAAACTAAACAAACTGCGCAATTATAAAATCAGCACCAATTTATATATATATATAATTTTATTTAAAATTTAGATCCCTATTCCCACACTCTAATAAGCTGTATAATTTTTGTTTAGAATTTTTCTGCAAACATACTACAATAAGCTTCTTTTATTTGGAGACAAAATACAGTGGCACTACTGGAAGGAATATCACAACATTACATTTTTATCTTAAAGGACAAGCAAACTTTC
The DNA here is from genome assembly GCA_004027655.1 of Graphiurus murinus. NCBI lineage: Eukaryota > Metazoa > Chordata > Mammalia > Rodentia > Gliridae > Graphiurus > Graphiurus murinus. Next base: position 51,118 of record PVLC010007688.1, on the reverse strand, counting down.
AGGGCTGATAATGGGATAAGCATGTTTTAGACTGGTTACCTTCTGGCAGTTCACTGCATCTGGATAGTTCTGAAAAGTATAGAGAAGCTCTTGGATTTTAAAAATATCTTAAAATACATTTTAGATGAAAAAATTGTAAAAGTTCTGCTTATAAGTTTAACTTTTCTCCACAATTACAATATTTAAAACAAAATTTTGTTGATTGATGTTTTAAGCATTTAAATTCAGAATGCTAAAAACAGTTCTATCCTACAATTTCAGGGTCAGGGAATAAAGTCATTCTTAACATTGTGTCTTGGATGTAAACAGAAATCCAGCAGAGTTCATCATTATTTAGTACAACCAGTAAATAAATGTGAGAGGATTCTTATCTGTACCAAATGACTCTTCAGATTGTTATTTTTTAAAAAAGCATGAAATAATTGATTTAAAAGCCAACTAACAGCGCATAAATAAAATATTTACTTTCTAAGAAAAACTGTAGCTTATCATCAAATTGTTTACTTGTCCTTTACTTTTTTCAGGCAAACAAAACTGCCCCTCAATGCACTTGATCTTGGTAAGCATAAGCATGTCATATTCTCCTTAGAGAAAAATCTGTACAGAATTTCACTGTATCTACCACACTTTATTTTAAAATTTCCTCTTCCACTTAGAAAATGACTTCACCACAGATTTAATTGTGTACTGGTATTAAAACATTGACACCCCAAGAACCTAATGAGAGAGGAAAAAAAAAACTTGTTAAAATAATCATTCACTTTATTTAAAAATCTGTATTATACTAATACTGTATTATTATGTTAAATAACATGCTTAATAAAAACCACTTTAAAAACATCCCCTCTCCAGATAATGTAATTTCAAAAATAAATTGACCATTAATAAATAATGAAATAATCTTATGACTAATCAAGATGTCAATTACCTCACAAATACAAGTAAGTTTAGGGACTTTAGCTTATTTATGTTTATATACACCCCTAAAGCCCTAAACATAAGCACACAACAATTGTTTAATGTTCAAACAAATGAATGTGCTCCCTGGCATACACTCCTGACACAGATTCACTGGAAAGAGTTTGTCTTTTAGAAAGACTTTGCAAGCTGGGCGTGGTGGCACACGCTTGTAATCCCAGCATTTGGGAGGCTGAGACCGGAGGATCCAGCTTTGAGGCCAGCCTCAGCTACCTAGTGAGGTACTCTGCAACTTAGTGAGACCTGGTTTCAAAATAAAGAATAAAAAAATAGGGCTAGGGGTATAGCTTGAAGATAGAATGCCCCTGAGCTCAATCCCCAGTACTGCAAAAAAAAAAAAAAAAAAAAAAAAAAAAAAAAAAAAAAAAAAAAAAAAAAAAAAAAAAAAAGAAAGAAAGAAAGAAAGACTTTGCAGTCTGAAGAGGGCATAGTTTTTCAAAAACATTTAAACATGCAAACCAAAAATATCCAAGCATAATAGAAGCCTGGTGAAAACAGGAAGCTCTCTTTGAAAATCTGGCCTGAGTTAATAGAACTATATAAATTTTAAGAAAGTAAAATATGGGCAAAATGACTTATACTGATAACTTTTCTATACATTCCAGTTGGAGAAAAAGAATGTTACATAAAATCTAGTAATTACTTGTCACTAAAAGTAAAAGTAGAGGATGAATGGAGTTATCTCCCCTTTTTCATTTCAGAGTGGTACATAACTTTTGGCATATATACCAAGTTAGGTGTTTCCATTGCATTCTAGCACTTATTATGCCAATTAAGCAATATTTTAGAATACTAAAATGAGCTAGTAAGAACTGCTCTCAAAGTCAGAGGTGATGAACTGAGATTGAGATAACTAAGGGTTCTTACTTGAAAGTTATCTCATTTGAACAAAAGTCAAAACTCATAAATTGTTCTGATTTGAAGGAACTGTGTGTTCAGGAAAACATCTATCTGATTGCAGCCTCTTTGTAATGAATTTTCAAGTAAAGTTTTTAGAACATCCAGTAATTAAAAAACAGAGAATTTATGCACCCCACTTTTTACCCCTCCATTAACTACCACACCATTCATCCCTTGCCATCCAAGAAATTTCAGGGATCTCCTTTGTTGGTTAGAGTCAGAAAGTGGGTACTTAGTATGTTTCTACTAAAAGGCCTAGATATTAAGAGTCCCTTTAGCCAAAACACTCTGACTCTGGTTAAGAAAAATTCTAATGGTTAATAAAAGATAAAATCTTAATAAGCTAATTCTTAGTGTATAGTGCAACATGAAGATGAACTTTCTAAACAGAGTGCCTAACTAAAAAGCATCTGAAAACCTAAAACTTCTTTTTGCTGTTTTGTACACACTAGGTTATAACTAGATCATCTTACTGGAACATTAAATTAGTTGCATTATACTGAGACCTTCTTTACCAATTTTATATAGATAATTCTAATAAAAGAATCTCAACACAAGAGAAAAGTGACATTAGTGACACTTTTTCTGTGCTAACACTAAGTGTACCTATTTCTGATGTTAACATTAATAAATATTTAAACATATACTTAAATGTACAAATATCAAGCTTTGAGTGTTATGCGAATACTGGAAAAAAATGATACTTATCACAATGGGATAGACCGATTATGTTTCCAGATGTAAAACTATACCATAAATCTAGAATCCTGTGTATATGTAACCCCAAAATCATATGCTCAGAGTTTTCATACTACCACTCCTGGATGATGTGAAAATCATGTTATAAAACACATATTTAGGATTTATGTTAGTAACAACCTAAAGTATCTATACTAAGGTGCTTTGAGTTACTTCACTGATAACTGGGGAATGTTAGAACTGGTCATTAGGGATTTAAATTTCAATTTTGCTATTTTGGTGACTGACTTATTATAGTTTTGATTATATTATATTTATTGCACTAAGGCAAACAGATTCTTACATTCAAAATTTCCCATTATTTCTTTTCTTTTTGGTACTGGGGATTGAACCCAGAGTTATTCTCTCTCCAAGCTATACCCTCAGCCTGTTTTGTTTTGAAACAGAGCCTTGCTACGCTGCTGAGGCTATACTCAAATCTGCAATCCTCCTGTTTCAGTCTCCCAAGTACTGGGATTACAGGCATGTGCCATCACGTTTAGCTCTGTTATCCTACTCCTTAAGTAATGGTTAAGATAATATGGAGTACATATATTAAAAAGCTAAACTTAGCCGGGCGTGGTGGCGCACGCTTGTAATCCCAGCATTCGGGAGGCTGAGACCGGAGGATCCGGGTTCGCGGCCAGCCTCAGCTACCTAGTGAGGCCCTCTGCAACTTAGTGAGACTCGGTTTCAAAATAAAGAATAAAAAATAGTACTGGGGGTGTAGCTCGGAGGTAGAATGCCCCTGAGTTCAATCCCCAGTACCGAAAAAAAAAAAAAAAAAAAAAAAAAAAGCTAAACTTAAAAAAATTCAGACTTCCAAAGATACCTGAACCTTTAAAGATTAAGCTCTCAGTTATGTGACTGCTGCCATCATGTGGTAATACTATAAAACTACAGGTATAGGTATATCTGTGCTCATTTCCTTGAGAAACAGAGGCAGCCAAATTACTATCAAATTAATAAAGGCTTCTCAATTATAATATAGTGAATACACATAAGAATGCCTCACTCGGGTTATAATTTTTCTCTAAATGTTAAATGTCAAAAATATAGTTTAAGCCGGGTGTGGTGGCGCACGCTTGTAATCCCAGCATTCGGGAGGCTGAGACCAGAGGATCCGGGTTCGCGGCCAGCCTCAGCCACCTAGTGAGACACTAGGCAACTTAGTGAGACCCGGTTTCAAAATAAAGAATACAAAATAGGGCTGGGGGTATAGCTCGAAGGTAGAATGCCCCTGAGTTCAATCCCCAGTACTGAAAAAAAAAATATATATATATATAGTTTATATTGCTTTCATTATTTTAGTAACCTGAAGAACACCTTTTTGTAAATCTAGACTAATACATAAAAAGTGGCAATTTCTAACTGCTCATATCAATTTTGACTGTAGTAAATCATTTTAATTTCCTAATTACTTTTCTTGGTGTTTTATCCAAATGAGATCTGATTTTAGTTTTGGTAAGCATGAATAGTAGAGACAGCATGAAATCAAAAGGAACTGGTATCAAATTTCTATACTGACACTTATTAGTTGTATAACTCTGCCCCAAGTCACTAACTCTTTGGTCTCAGTTTGTTTGGGTATAAAAGTGAGAATCCACCATCTTTCTTACAAAGTTATTGAAAGAATCAAATAAATCATGCCTAGCTACTATTTCATGTGATAATCAAGGTACAATAGAATATGTATTCCTTAAAGACAGGGAAAGTGTCTTACTCATTTTAGTACCAACTTCCAGCTCAATAAATTGTTGAATTAATGCATTTCATCATACCTACTTGAAAAGATTCTCTTTAGCCCCTAATCACCATTGCTACTTTCATGTTTTATCTAACAAATTGGGGTGGTATATTCTCTGAGATTATCAAGAAAATCACTTACTTCAATATACATTTAAAACTATAGACTTTGGGGCAGGATAGGTCAACCTGTGTACTACAAAGCCTTGCTACCCAAAGAATCTTCTACAGACCTGAAACATCAATAGCACTTGTTAAAGATGTATAATCTCAGGTCATGCTCTAGACCTACTGAAGCTGAATCTAGTTATATTTTAATCAAATCTCCAACTGGTTCAATGCATATTAGAGTTCAAGAAATACTGATTTGGCCGGGCGTGGTGGCGCACGCTTGTAATCCCAGCATTTGGGAGGCTGAGACGGGAGAATCCAGGTTCGCGGCCAGCCTCAGCTACCTAGTGAGGCACTCACTAGGCAACTTAGTGAGAACCGGTTTCTAAATAAAGAAAACAAAATAGGGCTGGGGGTGTAGCTCAGAGGTAGAATGCTCCTGGGTTCAATCCCCAGTACCGCAAAAAAAAAAAAAAAAAAAAAGAAAACTGACTTAAAAGATCCCCAGATGTTCTCTCTAAAGATTTCTTTATCTGTTACTCTATGAAACTGCCATTTGGGTCAAACAAGTGATCTTATTAGTATGTCACTGTAAATTAGTCTGTCAAAATATTCCCAAAAGCTATTTAAAAGCAGCTTGAGGCAGGGGAAACAAGGAGGGAATGGTGCCTCAGAGGATGGTATAATAGTCTTCCAAGGTAGTGAGTATTAGAAGGAAGGAATATAAATGCGAGATATTAAGAAGTGAGTTGGAAGGACATTTAAATGATTTGTTCATTTGACAAAACCAATACATACTATCCTAGATAGAATCGAAAATGAGTAAAATCCTCAGTTTCAAGGAGTTCAGTCTATTGAGGAACCAGGGCATGTAATAACGTATCTCATTGCACAAGTCTGGTAACTGTCACAATGAAATTATTTATACAAAATGTTAAAGAGAGCAGAGAATAAAATACCTATCTGGAGAGGTCAGCAGAAATGTCATAGCTAATGTCAAAACTGTGTATTAAAGGAAGAATTCACTAGGAGGAAAAGTAAAGGTGTATTTCTGGCAGAGAAAAAAGTTTATACATAGTCATAGTCATGAAAGAGCATAGTGTGTTGGAGACAAACTACAAGATTTGGTATGGCTAGAACACAGGATACATGTAAATACAGGGAAAAGGCCAAGGTTACAGTGGCAAAGGAATTGGACCATGAAAAGCTTTGTTTGCCAGGTCTAGGACTCAGAAATTTTTTCTTAAAGGCAGTGGGGAAAAAAATGAAAAAAAGACTTAGAACTATGGGTAAAAAATGATCATATCTGCATTTTAGGAAGATAACCCTAGAAGAGATATAAAGGAAAAGTGGGGGAGCAAGATCAGTTTAAGGGCTCTGCCACAATCCAAGTGGTAACTGAGAAGGATTTGAATCAAGGTATTGTCAGGGAGAGTATGGCACAGGGGACTGATATGAGAGGTACTTAAAAAGAACGGGGAAAAAAAATAATTACATAAGGATTGGAGGGGGATAACTGGCTCTTATCCTTGGTAGCCCAAATGTGCCTCTCTTCACTAGAAAAATCTTTATTCAAGTTATTATTTTTCACCATGTCTTTATATTACAATTATTCCCGCATTGATCCTATCTACCCATAAATATTAAGGAAAACTCTATGAAATACAATTCTGATTCATGCTGTTCCTCACTTAAAATCCTTCAACAGGCAACCCAAACATACAGAAAAGGTTCAAATTCCTTAACATTCAAGTCCCAGTTGACCAGGGATATGAAAATTCTTTTAATCTTTTACCACTATTGCATCACTCCTCCCCTCCCTCTGAAATCCTGCCTGCCAGACTTTTCTCATGCCCAACTATTTTCATCCATTCTCAGTATGCTGCCCCAGCTCTTCAACCTCAAACTTGGAGATTGCCTATATTCTTGATTTTGCAATCCTGGGGGTACATTTAAATAAGACCTACTGATTCATCCATAATTGAAGCTGGATCAAAGAAATCAGGCTTCAGTTCTGTTCTCTCTCTTCTGTTCTTTGATGGTGGCTAAGAAAAAAAAAGGAAATAAGTTGACATTTGCTGTTAAACCAGATAGAAACAAAAAATATCCATACTAATTATCATTAGGTGTTTGTTTGGCTTATGTGATTGCAAGTTTACCTTACAATACATCAAATATTATAAACTCAAACTACAAAATGTTTAAAAGTATAAATTAATTCATTTGTGGAAAATTATTCTGAAAGATAACTAGAAGTTCATTTTTTAATTTTACCTTTTCTTTTGCAGTACTGGAGATTGAACCCAAGGGCTTTCTACCTCTGAGCTACACCCCCAGCCCTATTTCTTATTCATTATTTTGAGACAGGGTCTCACAAAGTCAGAGGGCCTAAGTAGCTGAGGCTAGCTGCGAACCTGCTATCCTCCAGTCTCAGCCTTCCAAGTACTGAGATTTCAAGTGTGCGTCACCATGTCCAGCTGTTCATTTTACTTTAAAATCCCTCTCCTCAAATATTTACCTTAAAGATGCCAAATTATATTACTCTAGAGAGAAGCCATACTTAATTATTTCTTTTAAGAAGAATACATCATGGTAAACTAAAAATCTTACTGGTTTTTTTCCCCCCTTCTTTGGATGAGCTAACTGTTCAAGCTTCAATATCCTCAAATCCTCTCAACCTACCTCAGAAACCTAAATGAGTTAAATTGGCAAAATAAATTATGCCAAAGCATTTTATATACTATAAGCCCTAACCATATATAAAATTATTAACAAAGAATATATGCCAAGCCGGGCGTGGTGGCACACGCTTGTAATCCCAGCATTCGGGAGGCTGAGACCAGAGGATCCAGGTTCGCGGCCAGCCTCAGCTACCTAGTGAGGCACTCCGCAAATTAGTGAGACTCAGTTTCAAAATAAAGAATAAAAAAATAGGGCTGGGGGTGTAGCTCGGAGGTAGAATGCCCCTGAGTTCAATTCCCAGTACCGCAAAAAAAAAAAAAAAAAAAAAAAAAAGAATATATGCCTGTCTACATATATTTGACTTCTTCTCAAGTTTAAGTAATTTTATTTCATTTTCTGATACAGAAATTTGGTGGTATTAAGTTAATGATAACATTTTGTATGTGTGTGTAGTACTGGGGATTGAACTCAGGGGCATTCTACCCTCAGCTACTTAGGCCCTCCACAACTTACTGTGACCATGTTTCAAAAATAAAGAATAATCCCAGGATGCCCATCCAGGGGAATGCCCTCCAATGCTGTATATTTGATTTGCCCTGGTTTTTAACTTGACCTTAATGGACTTATCTCTGTCAATATTCTCACTGCTGTGACCCAATACACCTGACCACACAATTTAAAAGAATGAAGAGCCAGGCGTGGTGGCACACGCTTATAATCCCAGCATTTGGGAGGCTGAAACCAGAAGATCCGGGTTCGTGGCCAGCCTCAGCTGCGTAGTGAGGCTGTCTGTACTTGGTGAGACCCTGTTTAAAAATAAAGAATAAAAAATAGGGCTGGGGGTATAGCTCGGAGGTAGAATGCCCCTGGGTTCCATCCCTAGTACTGCAAAATAAATATAAATAAATAAAGGAAGGAAGGAAGATTAAAAAAAAAAAAAAGAATAAAAAAAAATAGAGCTGGGAGTGTATCTGAGAGGTAGAATGCCCCTGGGTTCAATCCTTAGCACCACAAAATAAAATATCTAAATTTGAAATCTTACTTATGTACTTATGTAAGTTTCTTACCAAGTCTATATCCATGGTGTCAAAATCCATTCCTTCATTAAGATCCTCAATCCTTCCTTCTGAAGACATCATAACATCTTCAACAATTGGCTCTTCATCATCTTCCATTAAGCCTGTACCACGCCGACTAGAGAAATATAAAACAAAGTGAAGATCTAAACCAATGTGTGACTATTAATATATAGGCAGCAACTATGTAGCACTCTATATTCAAGTATAATGGAAAATGATGAAATTAAAGGTCAGGGAGAATGGTTAGGCATTGTTCATGTCATCAATGATGTACAAATCCCAATGTTCACTTGTTTAAAAATGCTAAGAAGTTATGTTTATTCTATATTACTTTGATACATATAGCTTTATAGCATTGTTATCACATATACAAGTTTCAATGAGAATTTTCCACATAGGAACATACTAGATACCTCAAATCCATTTTGAAAGTAGGCAGGGTACAAATTAATAAACAAACATAAAAGAGAGACCAAAGAAGAGACATTTTCAGAATACATATATTTTCATCACATGTAATGCTAATATTGCCCATCATTCACTCATCCACTCACAGAGTGGCTACTCTGTGACAGGCTTCTATTGCATTCTATGCATAAAAAAAGACATGATTCCTGCCCTCAAGGAGCTCACATTCTACTATGGGAAAACGGAGATAGTTGATTATGACAAATTATAAGCTTTACAATAGAACTACACATGAAACTCAATAAGGATATACTAAAAGAAGGGGTTAATTCTGCTTCAGGAAGAATGAGCAACACTTAATATTGAAATGTGACTTCTGTGCCCTATGAAACTCAAAACTAAGACATTATATACAAATAAAAAATAAAAAATTAAGACCAAAAGCTCTATGCACTATTACACACTCATGGGGAAAATAAACTAAGTTCACAATTTATTCCGCATCAGCATAAAGTAGCAAGTCCAATAGTGAAATTGAGTGCGACTTCTTGTCTCCCAGTTTGGCCAACATTACCTTCTTTTGTTATTCAAAGAATCCCTTCAAGGAAAAGATCCATCAAGTCCCCAATAGCTATTACTAAATGCTTACAATGTATATAACATTATGCTGGATCTTAAAAGATATGAAGATAACAAGACAGGATCATCTGACCCAGGTTACCTAGATGAGCAGTCCTAACAGTTCTGGATAATAAAAGACAATCTTACTGTATTTTGTGGAAGGTAACTGTGAAAGGAATATGTGTATTTTGTGGACCATGTTACCAAAACCCAGAAATCCATTCTGCATTTCATTTGGAGTACAGGGAAGATTTGTGTGATATCAACTACAGGGAAAAAAAAAGATACTTTGGAAATATTTTCAGTTATAGGACGGATATCATTACAAAAAAAATATATAAAACAAAAGTGCTTTAAAGTCCCAGGCCATAGACTATTTATGGTACAACAGAACCAAAAGAATACTCTGATGATAGTGAAATGATCCCATTTGGTTGCCTGGGAGAAATTACCTGTAATTTTTCCCAATTACCTGTAATTGGAAATTAAAACAAAGTACAAACAAAAGAATAATGATAAATGGTACTGAGTAATGAGATGTTCTCTAGAGAATCTTGGGGACTGGTACCAAGTTTTCATGAAAGAGATATAAACCAAATGACTACATGGCAGGATTCTGTAATGTTTGGAATGGTGACTGACTGGAAGCTAAGAAATTAGTTGTAGAATCTAACATAAAGACTATATTAAGGGGAATAAAGCCAGAGAAAGTGGGACAAAACCCATTAATAGTATAGATGATGACCATATGAGTGAAGTTGGAATCAGAATCTACACAGGTATTAGAACATACAATGTATTTCAACAGAAATTCTTAGGACCACTATGCAGATAACTTACTTGCATTTATACAGTCCACCACTCATGTGGTAAATGAAGAAAAAACAAGTGAAATTCTTATTTTAAAATCAAAACAAAATATAATTTTTAAAAAGAGGCTAACAATTACTACCTCCTAGGATTAAAACATATATTACATTAAGTTATAATGTTTTCAAACTCAAAAACTTTAATTAGAATCATAAGTTTTCCCAATATATACATCAAGACATATAAAACATTATCTAAAGAACACTTGTCTCCAATTTCTTTTAGAGCCAAAGCTAATAAAGATTTCAGAAAGATTCAGTAAAAACAATATTTAAAAGATAAACTACATTTTTTAAGCACTGAACATTTACGCATTCAATCAACATTTACTTAGCAATTTTAATGTACCAAGTACTAACAGGTGATGAATGTGTTCCCTGCCCTTGAGGAGCTCACAGTCTAAAGAAAGGGACAAACTCAAAGAGTTGTAATACAATAAGGCAAGTGCTATAATAAGAATATACAGAGTGTTATGGGAGCACAGATGATCGCAGCTTCAATTAAGGTGACACCTGAGCTTATTCTTTCATAATGATTTTACCAGTTGCGAGACGATGACATGTGCTACTAGAATTTAGGCAGGGGCCATATTTTGAAGGATATCGCATGCCATGAGCTAAGGAGTTTGAACTTTATCCAGCAGGCAATGGGGAGCCATGGAAAGGTTTTAAGTAAAAGAGTTACATGGTAAGATTTTTATTCTAGAATAGTAATTTTTTATGGTAGTGTGAATGATGGAGTGGTGGGAGGAGGTGAAGGGAGGGGTTTGGTGAGAGGATAAATGGGAGATTTGAGGGAAGAAAACTAGTTAGATAGCTAAAACAATAGTTCAGGTGAGAGATGAGGGCCTGAACTAAGGTGGGAAATCAACTAAGATGTAACAGAAATGTGTTGTTTAATTCTGTGTACCAAAATAAACAAGGATTCATATTTAAACTTTTCCAACAGATCAACCTAAGATTGGTCCTTTGGCTATCTAGTTAATATTTAACATCGAACATTCTTTTTTTTTCTGTTGGAAAGACCAATTTTTAGTTCCTTGATTATTTCAGCTTAGTTACTCTAGAGAGTTTGCTGAAATTTTAGATAAGGCACACATTAAAATATGTTAAAATGAATTAGTGAACTTCCTAGACTCAGACAATAAGGCACTCTCACTTACATGGCATGCTGAAGATTAGTTCGTAGTTTAATATAGCTCACTGCTGCTCTCTCCTGTTGTTGCCTTGCTTCCTCTTGTTGTCTTTGAGCTAACATCCATGTTACCTGCGTGCTTCAAGGAGAATTTTATTCTTCTTTTAACTTAACTTTTTTCTATGTAATTAATAATGTTCTAGTACAGAAAATGATCAAATGTACTTACTTATAATCAAGAGGAGCTTGATGATGCTCAGTTTGCATTGGATAGACACTCATGAAGCTATCCTCAGGTCGTAATCTTTTCGGTTCTCTCATAATAGTGGATGTGAGCTGCGGTGTCTGCATCATAACTGGGGTGTGCAGTGTTTGTTCTCTGCTTAACCACATGCTGTCACTACTACTGCTTTCTTCAGCTGAAAGAGAAAATTTATGTCAATGATATTCAGATATATTTTACTAATCAGATGTCTAATATGATCCATTCAGGTAAACAAACATCCGGTTACTTTCTACATGCTAGTGCTAGGAATAGGAAGACACAAAGGATTGTAAGACACAGTCTCTACCCTGCCCTAACAGTCTAGTTGTGGAAAAAGAATAAATGGACAATTATAATATAGTGAGGTAAGTGCCAGGAAAAAGGAAGTATAAGGGGAATGGGAGCAGTAAAGAAAAATGAGACAGGTAGCCCATAGGCAACCTCTAACTAGAGTGGGTATCAAGTGGACTGTCAAGGGTTTTCCAGGTAGGCAGAAGACCATAAAAACACTGAGGTATGAAACAACAATGAGTGAATCATATTAATGTGGTGATATCTGATCTATAAAAATGGCAATTTCATATGGTTCAAACTAACAGTTTGCTACTCTTGGGGTATAAAGATATAAACACTAGAAAAAAGCCTGGTGTGGTGGTGCATGCCTGAAATCCCATAACTGGGAGCCTGAGACAAGAGGATTGCAGGTTGGTGGGCAGCCACACACGTTAGCAAGGCCCTCTACAACTTAGATCATGTTTCAAAATAAAAGAATAAAATAGGGCCGTGGGAGCCAGGTGTGGTGACATATACCTGTAATCCTAGTACTTGGGAGGCTGAGACAGGAGGATCACAGGTTTGAGGACAGCCTAGTGAGACCCTGTTTCCAAATAAAATCAAATAGGGATGGCAGTGTAGCTTAGAGGTAGAATGCCCTGGGGTTCAATCTCTAATAACACACACACACACACACACAAAATAGGGTTGGGGGTACTACCCTTGGTCCAATCCATCCATCTCTTTCTTCCCTTTCCCTCCCCTCCCCTCTCCTGTGTCTCTGTCTCTCTCTGTCTCTGTCTCTCTCTCTCTCTTTCTCTCTCTCTCTCACACACACACACACACACAACTAAAAGACTGGAAAAAGATAAGACTGAATAAAGAAGCAGAAATTATCTGGGAGTGGTGTGTGCCTGTACTTGGGAGGCTGACTCAGGTGGATTGGAGGTTCGAAGACAGCCTCAGAAACTTAGCCAGATGCTTAGCAACCTAGTGAGACCCTGTTTCAAGACAAAAAATAAAAAGGACTGGGTGTTTCTTAGTAGGAGAGCAGGAATCAATTTGTAGGAAGTTTTAGGATCTGTGCTAAGGTGACAGAATACCACTGCTGAAAGTTTTCAGGAAAAGAAGAAATTTGGTAAGTTATATATTTTAGTCAATGCAGTGGCAGTGTGGAGGGTAGACTTAAGAATAGGAAGACTAGCCAGGCATGGTGGCACTTGCCTGTAATTCCAGTACTTGGGATGCCAAGACAGGAGGATCACCCAGCTACAATAAGTTAATGAGACCCTCGGTAACCTAGCAAGACCCTGTTTCAAAATAAAAAAATACAAAGGGTTGGTGGTGTGGCTCAAAGGTAGAATGACCCTAGTTTTAATCCCCAATATAAAAAAAAAAATAAGAAAACCTATGAGCAAATAGGCCAGTTAGGAAAATAACTATATGCCTAAAGTGAGATGTGGCACAAGGAATGGGGACAATAGGAGAGTGGTTCCTAATCTATAGGATATAGACTCTTGAGCAGGTTTTAGGAAATTCTTAAGTTCCAAAGGGACCACAAATCCATACGTACATTAAACACAGAACAAAAGAAAAGCTAGGTTTCACACCTGCAAAAGTTACTGTTTTTTCAAATGTCTGTAGGTGTTGCCATGATAAATAAGAGTAATTCACATACAATGTTAATGAGTTAATCTTTTTTTTTTTTTTTTTTTTTTTTTTTGCGGTACTGGGGATTGAACCCAGGGACATTCTACCTCCGAGCTACACCCCCGACCCTATATTTTTATTCTTTATTTTGAAACAGGGTCTCACTAAGTTGCAGAGGACCTCACTAAGCAGCTGAGGCTGGCCTCGAACCTGGATCCTCCTGTCTCAGCCTCCCAAGTACTGGGATTACAAGCATGCGCCACCATGCCCGGAGTAATAGTAATTTTTTTAAACCACTGATTTGGGAGGTAAAATTGAGAGTACTGATTTGACTGTGAGCTTGGAGGAAAACAATTTATTAGAAGATGTATGCATATATGTAAGTTTTAAAGGAAAGAGATGCTGGAAAAGTGTGCTAATATCATAGTAATAAATGCATTAGAGCCTCTCTCTTGGGATACTAGCTCTTAGAGCCCAGTGGCATTTGGACATTGAGAGTTCTTATGTAAAGGCTCTGGCAGATAGTCTAGCTGAGGTCAGACACATAGGCAAGGATGAGTTCATATGATTCTAGCAACAAGCCTTTGAAAAGTATTCCTAGCAGAGGCACCATACATTCCTATGTCCTTAGTTTTGAGGTAGCTTGTTACTTAGCACTAATAACTAGCCCAACTCTTGACAACTATGCTAATTTGTTTAAAGGTTCCTGAGAAAAGGTAAAGTATTTCCCAGGCACATATGGAACTGATCCTGGAATGCTAGGAGTGCAAGAGAATCATGCATCATAAATGGATTCCCACCACTAGTATGATAGATAGCACTTTGAAATTTCTGTCAAGTTCCTCATAATTAATGGCCTCTTCATAGAAATCCAGAAGTTGCAACTTCTCTCAATCTGTTGCTCCACTAAAAATTGGATGATCAAATTAATCTCTTAGCTTAGAAATAACTAGGTTTAAGTTGGGTATGGTGGCTTACGCTTATAATCCCAGTACTTGGGAAGCTGAGACAGGAGGATTGCAGGTTCACCATCAGCGTGAGGCCCTCTGCAACTTAGTGAGACTGTTTCAAAATAGATAATAAAAAATAAGGTGGGAATGTAGCTTGGAGGTAGAATGCCCCTAGGTTCACTCCCTAGTACTGAAAAAAAAAAAGAAAGAAAGAAAAGAAAAGAAAGGAAGAAATAACTAGCTTTATAAGACTGAGTCCATTTTCCTATCCACATAGTATAGCACAATGACTAAGAAGTGAGACTGCCTGGCTCTATTATTTAATACCCATGTGAAAGTTACTTAATCTCTTGTGTGCTAGTTTTCCCTCCCTCCATTCCTTCCTTCTTTTGTAATGAGGATAGAGCCCAGGGTTCTAACTCTGAGGTACACCCCAACTCTTTACTTTTTATTTTGAAAATAAGGAGAATCATAATGACAGTTTAGTTGGTAAGCATTAGGGATAAATATAATGAAAACAAATTAAATTCTTACTAAGTGCAATCTGCATGCCCTCAACCACTTTCCGTTTTCCTGTAGATGGTTTTGATTTTTTACTCCGCACAGTTGACCCCCGACTGCTGATTCCACTAATGACAGACATGGTGTCATCATCACCACCAGCTAGCAAAGAATTTCGGTAAGACATCAGTGGAAGCCACACATCTTCTCTTCGGAGTGACATCTGAAAGGTCATGAACTTTTCCAAGTAAACATACCTTAAAAAGAAATAGAAACTGTTAACTTCAATATTTAAACTGCTAGTTCTAGCAACACTTAGTTGTGGGAGCACCAGCATATCAATTTGCTACTTGAGCATAGCCTCAGCAAGACACTGACAAGCAATTTTAGGTCCTATCGAGACTCTCAAATTGAATGAAATAATTCAGAGCATTTCAGCTTTACATTTGTTGAGCATATACCATGTCCCAGGCATGGGGAATAGATACAATGATGAATCATATGATTCCTATCTGCAAAAAAATATCAGCCTGATGAAAACCAGTAATCTATCCTTGAATCAAAATATCAAAAGGCTTACATGTAACTTGGCAATCAAAATTCAACTAACATTCATGTGACTATTATACACTAGGCATTTTTCTCAGATTCCTTAACTATTTTTACAATACTGTGAAGAAAACACTTTAAATAAGGGGGAAAAAAACAATAAGAAAAATTAAGAATCATATGCCCATGGTCATACAAATGAGTGAGCAGCATAATCATGATTCAGATCCCAGAATCTGACACTGAGTTCACTAGAGCTAAATAATGCTTAGAATAAACGAAGACAATTATCAAATAACTGCAAAGTGCAACTCCATCTATTGTCACTATGATGACCAATTCTAACCGAGATTTACCAACACAGAAGACATCAGTTGAACAGCACAGGAGGGATTACTTATAAAACACTTTTTTTGTGATAAATGTTCAGTATCTTTTTAGTCACAATATACTTCAAGTTATACATACTAGTAGAGTATTCCTTAGTATGTTCTATATGAACTGGCTAGGAGTCTAGGAACTAATGAACAGTCTGTGACAAGACAGAGTTTGAACCAAAATATTCTTACTGGTAGAATTATAGCTCCCTATCCACCACATGCCTTGGATCATGACAGGTAAGTAACCCTCACTGAAGTCATTCCCATTTCTCCTCTTGGCACCAACAGTTCCATTTACCTGAATTTGCTATTGATCATTCTCATGCATACTTTCTGTACTTTAATATATGGCTATCTATAACATCACAACACTCTTCTGTACTTTCCTATTTGTATTCAACATTGTTTTATAAATTATCCATTTTTATTACTGTGTGGTATTCTATAAACTATCAATCAACTGATCCATTTTCTAGTTGACAGATCTTCAGGTAGCTTTGAGTTTTTCCTTATTTAAGTAATTTAACAGTCAATATTTTTTATAGGTCTCCTTGTAAACATGTTCAAAAGTTTTTGTAAGCTGGGCATGGTGGCACAGGCTTGTAATCCCAGTACTTGGGAGGCTGACACAGGAGGATACAGGTTTACAGCTAGCCTCAACTACTTAGTAAGGTTCTCTGCAACTTAGTGAGACCCTGTTTCAAAATAAAGAATAAAATACAGGGCTGGGGGTGTGTAGCTCAGAGGTAGAAGGCTCCTGGGTTCAATCCCCAATTCTACAAAAAAAAAAAAAAAAAAAAAGAAAAAAAGGTTTTGTAGAGTTTGTAGAGTATCTACCTATTAATGAAATCAGTGGTTCATGACAGTGAGCTAGGGAGAATCCTAAACTTTACTAGGTGTTGTCAAATAGCTCCACGAAGTGGTCTTGTATTAAGTTACACTATCATAAGCAATGTACAAAATGTTCTGTTGCTTGACAAACTTGGTGATATTTTAACACTTCTTCGTTTTTGTAGCTGGGGTGATAGGCACACACCACTGCAACTAGCCTCTACAATTTTTAATAGAGGCTATATGTAATACAATGCACATATGTTGGGAGTACAGTTGTATCACTTTTACAAACAAATGTACCCATGTAACTTATACACTTATCAAGATACAAAACATTCCCATTACCCCAGAAGGTACCTTAGTCTAGCCTCTTGCCTTTCAGAAAGCCCATAGCAATAACCATTACAGTTATCTCTACCACACAGATTAGTTTCTGTCTACTGTAGAATCTTAATGAAAATCTATACAGTCATTAAACGCAAAATACTGGTGGTCATTCAGAAAAGATTACACTATGAGGTATTTATATTCTTCCTCCCTTTTGTACTTCAAAGCCAAGAGGAGGGAAGGTAGAAAGATTTTGAGAAAAAAAAATTATGTTTTGTGGTACTGGAGATGGACCCAGGGGCATTCTACCTCTGAGTTACACCCCCAGCCCGATTTTTATTCTTTAATATGAAACAAGGTCTCACTAAGTTGTGGAGGGCCTCACTAACACTAAGTAGCTGAGAGTGGCCATGAACCTGCAATCCTCCTGTCTCAGCCTCCCAAGTAATGGAATTACAAGTATGTACCACCACGCCCGGCTGATTTTGAGTTTGTTTTTCAGTACTGGGCATGGAACCCAGGGGCATTCTACCTCCGAGGTACACCTTCATCTCTATTTTTTATTCTTTATTTTGAAACAGGGTGTCACTAAGTTGCAGAGGGCCTTATTAAGTAGCCTGTCCCAGCCTCCCAAGTACTAGGATTACAAGTGTGCACCACCAAGCCTGGCTCTGATTTTGAGAATTTAAATTAATTTTTTGGTCTTTCTTTTAAATCACTATTTTAGGGGGAAAAAAGCCAAAGAACCATCCTATTTAAACAGTCTGTTGGGCTGGGCGTGGTGGCGCACGCTTATAATCCCAGCATTTGGGAGGCTGAGACAGGAGGATCCGAGTTTGCGGCCAGCCTCAGCTACCTAGTAAGGCACTCCGCAACTTAGTGAGACTCTTTCAAAATAAAGAATAAAAAACAGGGCTGGGGGTATAGCTCGGAGGTAGAATGCCCAAGTTGAATCTCCAGTACTGCAAATAAATAAATAAATAAAGTCTTGTTAGAAAGCCGGGCGTGGTGGCGCACACTTGTAATTCCAGTACTTGGGAGGCTGAGACTGGAGGATCCGGGTTCTTGGCCAGCCTCAGTTACTTAGTGAGGCCCCCCGCAACTTAGTGAGACCCTGTTTCAAATAAAGAATAAAAAATTGGGCTGGGGGTGTAGCTCGGAGGTAGAATGCCCCTGAGTTCAGCCCCTAGTACCACAAAAAATTAAAAATTAAAAATTAAATAGTCTGTTGAAGACAGAAACTATTTAAAGATAAAAAAGGGACTAACACTTTGCAGTGTAGCCACAGCTAAAGAAACAGACTAATTAGGATACTCCTAATAGATTCTCAATCCTACTGTCTTCTTTGCTCCCTCCTTAGTTGGGCTTTGGCAAGAACACAAATACAGATATGTAAAGCATTCAAGTTACACCTCAAAAGACACAACTACACCAAGGAGAAGAACTCACAATATTAAAAGAGAATCATGAATATAGTTATAATCCTGGAATTATAAAATTGCTGGTGTAAAGTTTTTTGTACATTAATGTAAATCTACAAATATGTGTGTAGAGAGAAATCAAGTGTAACAATTACTCTTAAGAATTCCAAAATGAAATTAAATAGGGCATTTCTTGCAAATACATACACTGTTCTTTTGTCTTGCCGAAGTAGTTTAGAAGAAAATTCACTCAGAATATCAAGAAATGCCAAATTTAAAGGTGGGTGGCTCTCCCCTTGTGGATTAGGCTCTTTAAATGCAAATTCTATGCCATCTCTGCAAAGAAAAAAAATATTGAAATAAGTATTTAAGAGACTATAATAAAACATTTATTTAACAGAAAATTTCACTCTATACTTTTCCCCTTACTAAAATTATGTCCTTTGTCATGTTTCAATCTGAGGCACAGAGAAAAAGGAGGCTGTGTGAGAATGAGAAAATATATTTAGAGTTTATGTCACTATTAACTTTTTTCAAAATCACTCACACACACACACACACACACACACACACACACACACACACACATCATTAGACCTCAGTTAAATAAATGTGGTTTGGGATATCTACATTCTGTACATTGAGCATTCTTTCCCACACGAAATAAACCCAAGTTCTATCACATAATGATCTATATCTGTTTTTCAAGGAAACCTACTCTAACACACAGGACTGATTTAACAGTAATGATTAACAACTTTTTGTAATAATTATTTAAAAGTCAAGTTTTAAAATTAAACTCTAATCAGGGCCCATTTTAACTACATTTGTGTGGTAATAATATCTCCATTAATCAAGACAATAACCCAACACTATGCCACAATGTAACTATCAAAAATGTAACTGGATAAAAAATAATTCAGATGGAAGTGGGGAAGAAAGAAGGAAGGTGAATACATGAAGAAATTACATATTGCTTTTCAAATTAATTACATGTGTAGCAATTAAATACTATCTAAAATTATCACCAATGTATTGTGTTGAAAGACATAAAAATGAATTTGAGAGTTTTAGAACAAAGTGAAATAAGAGAGTAAATTAAAGTGGGAGTATGGATAAAACAAACAAGAATGGAGAATTTCCCGTAGGAAGACATTTAAGACCTCTTTAAACTAAATAAACAAGAAGAGATGAGTAAAAGAAAGACAAAACAGAGCATTTAATTAATGAATAGTCTAAGCCTCTTTTCCCAAAGGCGATGTTCTTTAGCCCACAGTTAAGAGATAAAGGGGTTTAAAATACAAATGATGGCTGTGTTAAAGATCCGATGTGTACCCATACTTTCAAAAATTTAATTGATCACTAAATTGCATGCTCAACATAAAAACAGAGGATTTCCAATTTTGATAAGGGGAGGAAAATATGCAGGCAAAAGAAAGGTGTTGAAAAAAAAAAGGTCAAAAAAAAAAAAAAAAAAAAAACAAAAAAAAAAAACACTACAAAATAGAAAACAGAACTAGAATGGAAAACTGGAGACAAAGAAATCAAACCTCAAAGATTTCTCTATCTAGCAGTGAGATTATGACAAAAGCTAGTAAAAGAGACTGTGAATGTTATATATGCTGCTTTGCCTCCTAATTTGAAAAGCTTCTGTATTAAGTAAAACAAGTACTTTCTTATAAGGGATTTTTAGTCCCTGCTCATTTATTACTTGAGATAGGACTATAACCAGTTCTTAAACTTTAAGAAGATATGGCATAGATTCATAAACTAATAATAAAAGAAGCTTAATTTAACTATTCCAAAGGAAAGGGCTAGAAACAAGAAAGTTTCATGATTAAAAAATACGAGCACTAAATAAAAGGTTTCGAGATTACTTGTGTAGCATGGCAATGGCTTCTCTTGTTTTCAATTGATCGAGTCCAAAAGTTAAAGCAAAACGTCGAGCAAGTTCTTTTATGCCACTAAATGTTGAAGATGATCTATCAAAATTATAGCCATTTTCCTGTATCATTTCATTAAATAGCTGTTTGAAAGAAAGAAAGCATGTTAAAGTTTTTCAGTGACTGAGGATTAACATATTTAAAATCATATTTTCTATTTTAAAAATACAGATGTTCAATCAAGGCACCATATTTTATCCTATAAAGTAGATAGAGAAAAACATGATACAAATGACCAAAATTGTAGCATTTCATTATTATATTATTATTTCTTTATTGATAGTAGAAACTCTTTAGGTTTGTTTTGTCAGCATGCTACTCTGCTGGTATTAATTGGCTATTAACAGAGCATATAAAATATACATAAAAAAGAAACCCACTAAATTATGAGGTAACTATCCTCTATTTACTCTTTCATTTGTAGAAGGCAATGCTGGTAATGAAACACAGGACCTCTCAAATGCTAGGCTATTATTTACATTTAAGTGGTAAATCTTCATATCAAAAGCTTTCCCTGATGGGGGGGGGGTGTTGGTGCACTCTTGTAACCCCAGCGTTCGGGAGGCTGAAACCAGAGGATCCGGGTTCGAGGCCAGCCTCAGCTGCTTAGTGAGGCCTTCCACAACTTATTGAGACCCTGTTTCCAAATAAAGAATAAAAAATAGGGCTGGGGCTGTAGCTCAGAGATAGAATGCCCCTGGGTTCAATCCTCAGTACCGAGAAAACAAACAAACAAAAAAAAAGCTTTCACTGTAAAGTAGTAAAAGCTTTATAATTTTGAAAGCCACTAACTAAGCAATTCTGATTATAGGACTTATCCAAAATAAGTAATATTTATTTGCAATATTGCATACAAAAATGTTTTAGTACTACTTATAGTGGCAAAAATTATAAAAGCCGTAACATCAATAAAAAGGAGATCTTTGGTTAGATTATGTTCCATCTATAAAATGAAATATTATATAGTTATTAAAAAACTGCTGAAGAGTTCGTTATATATCTAAAGAAAATGAAATAAATATGTCAAAGAGGTATCTGTACTCTTGTGTTCACCAAAGCATCATTCACCATAACAAAGATATAGAATCAACTTAAGTTGATTCATCCATGGATGGATGAATAAAGAATGTGTGATGTATGTACACATAAACAATATTTAGCCATAAAAAATAAGGAAATTGTCATTTGCAAAAGACAGATAAATCTGGAGGGAATTATACATTAAGTGAAATAAGCCAGGCACAGAAAGACAAATACCACATTATTTCACTTATGTATGGAGCTTAAAGAAATTGAATTCATAGAACAGAAAGTAGAATGATGGTTGTCAGGGACTAAGGCAGCGGGGCAGAGGGAATGAGGAGATGTTGGTCTGACTACAAAGTTTTGTTAGACAGGATGAGCATTTCTGGAGATCAATTGTACAGCATGGTGAGTATAGTAAAGAATAAGGTATTGCCTTGGAGTGAAGCTCAGTAATAAAGTACTACTTTACTTAAAGTCAATTTTTAAAATCTTCCAAGTTTTATTAACTTAATAAAGAATATTCCAATGAAATTAGAAACTGTCATAGCTACATTTCTTCTAAGAAGCAAGAAAGTTACAATTTGAATTGGGTTGGGGTATGTTTTATGTACAAGTTTTGTCTCTAAAAACAAATGCATTCTACCCAAATAATTTTCCCTAATTAAGCTTCCTTTCTCAGTGTCAAAATGAAAAGGACTGCTGTGTTTTGGTTTACAATTTATATATGGAAAGCCAGATATCACCTAGTACCTAACAAAGATGTATGATTATAATGCACCAATTAAAAAATAAAATTTAAAAAGAAGAAAGAAAGAAAGCCAGGCATGGTAATACATGCTTATAATCCTTGTACTTGGGAGGCTGAGACAGAAAGATTGCAGGTTCAAAGCCAGCCTCCGTAACATAGCAAGGCTCTCTCTCAGAAACCTAGTGAGACCCTGTTTTTAAATAAAGAAAGAAAATTGGGCTGGGGGTAAAGCTTATAGTTAGAATGTCTCTGAGTTTAATCACCAGGACAAAAAAAAAATCATGTATGAAGAAAAAAGTAAAATTCATTTGAAATCCACCACACACTGAAGTTAACAACTGCTAACATTTTAATGATTTTTCCAGATACAAGAATATGCACAATTTTATAATGATGCTTGCTTTCCCTAAAAATCTTTTTCTTTTACTCTCAAACTATGCATCATGGAGATTTTTACATATTAATGAATATATACCCACACTAATTTTAAGTACTACATAATAGCCATTGCAGAAATTTACTATATATTAATTTAATTGTATCATGGATGGACTTTGGGATTATTTCTAATTTCTTGCTATTATAAATATAAATAATATTGCCATGTATAATCTCCCACATCAATTTTTACAAACTTTTCCCATCACTACCTTGGATAAATTTTTAAAAGAAGAACTGCTGCCTCAACTGACATGCAAGTTATGAATTTTTACATATATCAGTCAATTGCCTACCATACCTATTTCCTCCATACTTCGGATAGCTATTGGTTATATCAATCTTGTCAGCTGGAAAGCAAAAAATGGTCTCACATTTCTTTGTCTACAGCTAAGGGTGAACAGCTTGTATTCCTAATTTTATGAACTATCTACTATATCCTTTGCCCAGTTTCAACTATAACCTTAGTGTTAATTATATTAGCTAAAGCTGGTACTATCAATGTCTTACCTGCTGCAAACTGAGAATAAGGGTCTTTGCACACTGAATTTTGTCTATTTGCCTCGTTTTACTCATTGTTTCCTTGATGATATCTCCATAATCATTATAATACTAGAAAAGAAATTTGCATAAATTAGGATCTTTATCACTTATAGACTACTGGACAATAAGGCTATATTTAAATGAGTCCTATAAGCTGGGCGTGGTGGCGCACGCTTGTAATCCCAGCATTCGGGAGGCTGAGACCGGAGGATCCGGGTTCGCGGCCAGCCTCAGCTATCTAGTGAGGCACTCCGCAACTTAGTGAGACTCGGTTTCAAAATAAAGAATAAAAAATAGGGCTGGGGGTATAGCTCGGAGGTAGAATGCCCCTGAGTTCAATCCCCAGTAACAAAAAATAAAATAAATGAGCCCTATAAACATTTCATCAAGTATGTATTTGGCTGAAAGTGTGTCATCAAAGATACAAAGGAACATTCTTGAAACTTTAAGATCATTTCTAAGTACATAATCCCTAAACTTCATTAAATTCAGAAATACCAAAGTTAAAAGTTCATCAAATTAAGCTCCGGCTTAGTTTTAAATAAAATATATATGAAATAAAACAATAATTAGGTTATCTGAAGTTCCAGACGTATACAAAGGATATAAACAAAGTTCTTTTTGTGAACTGATAAGACAATGAAAATAATAGTTACTCTTATTAATGGGGATGTAGGCCATGAATAATTTATACTTTTAGTAATCTTTAGTTTATAGAAATGGCCTGTAAACACCATTTAAAAGAAACATTTAAAATTCATGTATGAAGAAAAAAGTAAAATTCATTTGAAATCCACCACACGCTGAAGTTAACTGCTAACATTTTAATGATTTTTCCAGATAGACAGGAATATGTACAATTTTATAATGATGCTTGCTCTCCCTAACACCTTTTTCTTTTATTCTCAAACTATTTATCATGGAGATTTTTACACATTAATGAATATATACCCACACTAATTTTAAGTGCTACATAATAGCCACTGCAGAAATATATTAATTTAATTATATCACTGATGGACTTTGGGATTATTTCTAATTTCTTGCTATTATAAATATAAATATACATTTATATTACATATTACATTTGTTTTCTAATTTTAAGATGGCATTTGAAAATACATACATAACAACTATCAGAGAAAACAAAATAAATATGCCCTTATGATCAATAAAATGAACTTTAATCCAGAATAGTCTAAAAGCTTTAAATTTATTGAATAACGTGAAGCATAGCTTAAAAAATTATCATGCCAAATGGCATAAGTTCCAAAATAATCTTCAATGGTGCCAGAGTTCTCTCATGTGGCACAATATTCCAAATAGAGGGTTAACTAGGTTTTCACAAATTCTTTACATTTATTTCTTGAAAGCAAAGACTTTTAAAAATTTACCTTTATAATTGGTTTTTACTTGAAAAAGGATTTCAAAAAGTATCTTACCATATATAATCACATTGTTATAATTAACAATATCCTTTCTATTAGTGCTTTGAAATTAAGATTTATCTCATTTATTTGCAAAAATTATAAATAATCTATTATAAATCAAGTCACACATTGAAGGAAACTTGGATATCAGAATGGAACTGATGAAGAAACTCAATATGAAAAAGTATTTAATGACTAAGTTTCATAAGCTGCATAGGAACCAAGCCAATATTACCACCCGGGTTTCCTGATTCCTAAAATACTTTTTTTATTAAATTAACACACACACACACACACACACACACACACACACACGCACGCAACTAGAAAACAATGGGCCCTCAATAAATAATAGCAATAGTTATCATTATTAGTAGCAGTACTGTTCCATAAAATAACACTATATGCTATATCAAGCAGAGGAAAGACATCACTGTTATATTAAACTAAATCTCAAGTGCAATTTCTAATAATTATAGTTAACTGAAGACCGATGTTTCCAATATTTCAAATGCAAATAATCACAAAGCCAAAATGTCCAGTAATTGGAGAAGTGGAGGTATGAGAAAATATTAATTTTAAAATAAATCTTTTATACTAAAAAACTAATTTAGTATTTCAACAGCATCCAATAATGAAAAGCCAGTGTCACAATTTCTTTTAATTTTTCAATTTTACCTTCATATACTGCTTGAAGATATCTGCAGCTGTATTCATCTCCACCACAGTATATACAATTAGCTTACAAAATGCTGCAAGTAAATTTCTCCTCTTGTGCAAAGCTTCAATTTTACTGGCTTCATCCTCCTGCTGACCATCTGGGAAAAAGTTCCAAACATTAACTCATCTGTATTTTACTTTAATTAATGAAAAGGTTGCTTAGCAAGCATGGGATAAGAAGAAACAGAATTAGTCAAAGAAATTGATGTTTAGTGAAGTCAGATTATGCTTGTCTAACACATTCTTTTTTTGTACTGGGAATTGAACCTAGGGGCATTCTACCTCTGAACTACAACCACAGCCCTATTTCATTTATTGTTTTGAAGCAAGGTCTCGCTAAGTTACTGTACACTAGCCTCAAACATGCAATGTTCCTGTCTCAGCCTCTCAAGTAGTGGGATTACAGGAGTGTACCACCATGCCCTGCTATTGCCTTATACTTCCCTAATAGGACGGTTTGTCAATGAGATCTGCATATGCAACATCTGTTGGTTAAAGCTCCTTTTTTCCTAAACACAACCTCAGAAATTCTTAGTTTTCAATGGATATCCCACCCCATCTCCAATTCTTACTTTTATATTCTTCCTTTTAGTATTTTAAATACATTCTGTTGGACTGGCCTAGGAACCATTTCGTCTTCTTTTAAATAATTTCACAAATTTCTGTTCTGATTCATTTGTGAGATCTTGACATTCAGTTTTCAAAACAATAAGATTTATTTCCAAATCCACAGCTGGAGGAGCCCCACTGTAGCCCCCAAGTACTGACTAAGGTTGTTTCTAATCAATCATTTGACAGTATAAATAAAACTGTGACGAGGTCTTTTACATAAAAAGTGGTGTAAAGAATTCCTTTGGGCAGATTTCACAAATGAAATTACTTAATAAAAAAACTATATGATTAGGTTAAAAAAAAAAAAAGAAAAAAGTTTCATTTATTTACATTTATTTGGTTACTAGTTCTTTAGTGAAGTTAAAGTTTTTTGTATGTTTATTATCCATTTATAACTCTGTGAAGTTAGTTGGTCCGGCTCTTTAATGTAAGATTCCAAATATAAAAACAAATTTTTAAATGCTTATTAAATTTTGTTGTTTTATCGCTGTGGCAATCCTGGGTAATAGCTAGTTAAGTAAAATATATTATTTTGTGGTGCTGGCAATTTAACACAGAACTTCCAGCATGCTAAGTACATGATTTATCAAACCCCGAAACCAGTCATTTTTTTTTATTTGATACTGAGGGTTTTGAAACAGGGTCTCACAAAGTTGCAGAGGGCCTCACGAAGCAGCTGAGACTGGCCGCAAACCTGTGATCCTCCTGTCTCAGCCTCCTAAATACTGGGATTACAAGCATGTGCCGCCATGCCCAGCTTGAAATCAAATTTTAAGAATAAGAATTTAAGAGAGGCCATCAGAAAATAATGTATCTAATGTGTATTTTCCAGTATGTAAAAGTCAATTTCTTAGAAACCTAAATTCTATCATTAATTCTTAAGATTACACTGAACATATAAGCTAACCTTTTCTTTGTCAGTATAACGAACTACATCTACACAATACTTTTTCCTATCATTGCTTAATACTAATCCTAGGAATTAAAGGTACAGACTTCTTCCCTTTTATAGCATAAACTGCCCCAATTATAAGTTTTTAAATTCCAATTGTTAATTCTTCTACTTCTTACTTATTAAACATAGCCACCTTTTCCTTCTGTAAGAATTAAAGAATGTAGAGAAGTATAACACACTAGACATTTCATAAGAGTCAGATGATATTATTACATATTTTCATTGTACCACCTCAAGAAATACTTCATTCTCCCTTTTTAATCTGATATGAGCTAGTGAATTAAATATCCAAGGGTCCACAATACCAAGAATTAAATGAAGATGAGTAGCAATGGAAACTATATGTTGCAGTTGAGTAGATACAACAATACAACCACTTCAGCATGTGGCAAAATTTAAGATGCCCATATTACAATTTCAGTACCTAGGAGGCTAAGACAGGAGAATCACTGGTTTGAGACCAACCTCAGTAGCAACTTAGCAAGACAATGTTCCAAAATAAAAATAATAAATGGAGGCCATGGGTGTACCTCAGAAGTAGAATGGCCCTGGGTTTAATACCCAGTACCATACCAAAAAAATGCTCATACATTATACAATCCAACAATTCCACTCTTAGGTATACAATAGAAGAATACATTTTCTCAAGGAGATAAGCATATTTGTTGTAGCAGTATTTGTAATCAGAGAAAAATTATGAACAATCTAAATGTCCCATATTAGGAATATAGTTATATAGTAATTATTTCATACCCATTTTATTCAGCAGTTAAGATAAATAAACTGAGCCAGGTATGGTGGCGCACGCTTGTAATCCCAGCATTTGGGAGGCTGAGAAAGGAGGATCCAGATTCATAGACAGCCTCAGCTACCTAGTGAGGCACTCCGCAACTTAGTGAGACCCTGTTTCAAAATAAAGAATAAAAAACAGGGCTGCGGATATACCTTGGAGGTAGAATGCCCTGAGTTCAATTCCTAATACCGCCAAAAACAAACAAACAAAAAAAACCCCTAAAAATACTACAAGAAAGCAAGGTACAGACTGGGGAAATAATACAGCAAGTTAAAGTGCTTGCATGTGCAAGGCCCTGATTCCAATCCAAAGTACCACACACACACACACACACACACACACACACAATACAAGCCAAGTTACAAAACGTTCAATACACTGCCCTCTATATGAAAATTAGCACCCAGCAATGTAGTATACACCTGTAATCCCACTACTTGGGAGGCTGAAACAGGAAGACCGAAGGTTTGAGGCCAGCCTTAGCTAGACCCTATTGCAAAACAAAAACTAAACAGGGGTGGGGATATAGCTTGAAGGTAGAATATGCCTAGGTTCAATCCAGTACCATAAGAAAAGATAGTAACAGAAATTAAACACTACACACACACAATTCCTAGTATAATAAAATTTAAATGCAAAGATATGATAAGCACTAAATTTAGGAATTTAGGATAGCATTTATCTCTCGGGAGAGAGTCACGAGGTTGGGGAAACAAACAGAGGTGTCCTTTGGAAATGCGCTTTTTTTCTTTTTTTAACTTTGAAACAAAAACAGGTGAATATGAGAAAGTTTGATGGGTGGGGGTGTATATATCTGTTAATATTTTATACTTTTCTACAGTACTAAAATACATTTCATTTGAAAAGGGTAAATAGACAAAACAAGTCCAAGGAGATAAAATGCTGGAGGAAGGATTAATTGTAGGAAGCTCCTACAAAACTTGTAATTATTGGCAAGCTTATTCATATTCAATTTGGAATGGTCTAAATAGAGCCAAGGTAGTCCCCAACTAACAAAAGGTTTATGTACCAAATCTTATTTTGTATCAAATTTTTAATGCAATTATGCTTTCCCAAAAACATTTTAAGAAGTCCTACTCATCTTTTCAGATTCATTCAGATGTTAGCTTCTCTCAAAGATACGTACCAGTCAGAACTTCCATCACATTGTCTTCACAATATTACAAGAAAAAAACACTATTATGCTAGAACACACACCTGTTTCATATTTTAACCTATTTTTGTCCCATTGTCCCAGAAATGGAACATCTATGAAAATTTAAATTGAGCAACAAATATATCACTTATGGTAACTTTAAAATAATTATTATGTTTCCAGAATTAAAAATTTGGGACTTCAATGGACTAACGACAAAATAATTATAGTAGAATGCTATATATCATTGTTACTTAAACTTATGGTAGACACATAGACTTAACAAAAAGATGGCAATAAAATTACCTGCACTGTTATTATCATCATCCTGTTCAATGAAGACATGATCCAAAATAAAGCTGAGCAACTCAGATTGCAATGAAGAATCAGGGGTGTAAACCAATGGCTCTAACATATCACGTCCTCCTGACATAATCTGATGGCTGAAGATCATTAAAATATCACATAGAATAGTGAAGGCCTATTAAAATAAAGGAAAGTATGTTACAAAGTTATCAACAGTCACAAATATATAATTAACGCAGAAAAAATATTCAACGTTCTGTATTTGAAACTCCTAAGCAAAAGCACTGTTTAGTATTTTCCTAAGATTTTAAAGCTGAAAAGTTTAATTTCTATAACTACTGTCCACAAAGTAATCTCAGAAATAATCTTTATTTTCAGCAATATTAAGTAGCTTGTACAATATGTTAACACTGCCAAAATGCACAAAGTCAGGACTTAACAACTTAAGGTTTTCTGACCCTAATCCCCTACTCTGCACCATCCCAAAATGCCTCACGGTATTCATTCTCAAATATGAAATAATGTATAAAGGTGGTACCATTCTTTGTTCTATGGAAGAAAATAACATATTAAAGAGAAGAGTATTAGAATAACGATAAAAAAGTAGGGCATAGTGGTGCATGTCTGAGGGTATTAGGATAAAGATCAAAAAAGCCAAGCAGGGTGGCATATGTCTGTAATCCCAGGTACTGGAGACGCTAAGACAGGAAGATCCCCTAATTCAAGGTCAGACTGGGCAACCTGGCAAGACCCTGCAACAAAATAACATTGAAAAATGCCCAGGGATATGTTTTAGTGGTAGAGTTCCCCTAGGTTCAATCCCTACTACTGCCCGCCCCCACAAAAAAGAAGAAATAAAGATCAAAACATCTGTGGCACTTTTAATATACTCTCATTGTTCACATATAAGGCAATTAAGTGGAAATATAGAACTAAATATTAAATATCAGGCAATCCTGAGTTTTTTAATAAACAGGCTAAGGAAATTAATAAAAACTCTGCCAAACTGGGTCAAATAGTGGTAATATTAGCCAAAAGTTTTATCTATTGGGAAGGAATAATAAAAACAGAACTTTTACTTCACAAAGTCAACCAGCAAATACATTTAAACTATGACTGCTAATGAAAAGGCAGGTTATAATATAGAGCACAAAGCAGATCTTAATAATTTTGCTTTACTGGAACTAACTATATTTACCTTTTCTCTTTATGCTTTTACCTCTTTAATCCCTTCTTCTCATTTTAATACTACAGAAGCAATTTATAGCTGTCAGGATATTTTAGTTTATAAACACTTGCAATGCAACACAGTAAAGACATAAAATGTGAAGTTTGGTGATATTTAATAATTAGGTGAACAGGAAGGTCAAGTGAACTGACCAGGATATATTCCTGGAGATGGTAAAAAACCTGACACACAAGCTAACAATCTCATAATTAATCTCCAAAGACTTACAGAGAGATTCATATTGGAGGTTACACACGGTTGCCCACAAGGATTATGTGTAAAGAATAGGAAATACTGCCAGGTGTGGTGGAGCAAGCTTGTAATCCCCGTACTTGGGAGGCTGAGACAGGAGGATCATAGGTTCTCGGCTGGCCTCAGCTACTTAGACCCTCCGCAACTTAGTCAGACCCTGTTTCAAAATAAAGAATAAAAAAAAGAATAGGGCTGGGGGTGTAGCTCAGAGGAAGAATGCCCCTGGGTTCAACCCCAAGTTCTACCAAAAAAAAAAAAAAAAGGAATATTAAGATGAACATCTTAGTGGAACATAAAAGTATAAAATAGTATTTCATATACTAGGGCTGGCTCTACAGTTAAAATCATATTCTGAGAGCTTAAACCAAACCCTCAATTTACTATTGTCAGAAATCTTGTTCCTTTCATCTGAGATGTGATGAAAATTAAGGTTCCATGCCCTTTACTGATACAATTCAAAACTACATATTTAAAATTGAAGAGATTTCAACAATGTAATAGCTATTGAAATATACTTTTTGTAAGAAAAATGCAAAACTCAGCAATTGCATCTTGGCCATCGAACATCTTCTAATTTATGTATGCATAAGCATATATATAGAGGAGGAAGAGGAGACCATTGGAAATAAGAAGAAATTAACAATTAGATACTCAACACAAATTTTAAACTCTACGAAGTCTAAATATATTTTATTAAAATTACTTTTGAGCCAAGTGCAGTGGCATTAATCTCAGATACTCAGAAGGCAGGAGGACCACAAGTTCGAGGCCATTCTGGGCAAGTGTCTCAAAAAAGGAAGTGGGGGACAGAGGGATGGCAGTATAGTGCACCAGAGTTCAATCCCCAGTACCACAAAAATTAGTTTTGATATTTTAAATGAAATAAAGACAAATGACAAAAAGGGTTGATGTATTTGAACAATTTTCTTGAAATCAACTACATTCTGCATTAAAATAGACAATAGCCACACAATATAGCTTCCAAATACAGCACGCAAAGTGACTACTGAGATTCTACCCTAATAAAGGTTAAATCATGTGAAATATTAAAAAATTCTTGAAATCACTAAGCATTTTGACTACCCTTTATAAATATTTCTTATGAATGGTTTATCAAACATCTACCTAATAGAAGCCTTTAAAAAGCATATTCCTATTGAAGTTTAATCCTATTAGGAAAACAAGCTAACGTGGCCTTAGTCCTAGATTAAACCAGGTAACAGTCTATTTCCAGAGTTGACCGGATTGGCAGTAATGAAATCATGAAGACATTCAAGGTGGGAAAGGAACACTTGGAAAAAAAGTAAGTGGTTGAAAATTTTTTATTTCAGACAATGTCCACCACCAAGATCAGGACAGGTGTGAATGTCAACATCTGATAC
Organism: Graphiurus murinus; assembly: GCA_004027655.1. Lineage (NCBI taxonomy): Eukaryota > Metazoa > Chordata > Mammalia > Rodentia > Gliridae > Graphiurus > Graphiurus murinus. The sequence goes on along the minus strand of PVLC010007688.1, from coordinate 19,169 downwards.
TCTCAAAGAAGACAAAACCTTAAGAACCTTTTCCTCTTTGAAGCAAACTTACTAAACTTGTCCAAGAATAACTTCTATTATTTCAAACACCTATAATTTGTATGAATAAGATTACGATGTGTCTCATAAAGAAACAACACATGGTAAATAAATGTAAAAGTTACCTATAATGCAATTTTAAACTATCATGTGCAAGCTTAATATGTTAATCAAATATTTAAGGCATAGTTTATATAAAACAAATACAAAATACTTATACTTTGCTCAATCTTAGTATTATTCAATATTTTACATTAGTTTAGATTTTATTAAGGTTGCTTACAAAAGATCTATAGCAAATACTAACCTGTTCCTTAACAGTAGTATTCACATTGGTCAGGTAATGCTGACATATCTGACAAAATACCCTCATCTGTTTCTTTAAACGCAGTAAGTCCTCCTTTAAAAAATTGAATGTGAATATTTTAAAATATTGTGTAAACAACTCATTCAATACATGATTAAAATGTTTCAAATTACATATATTACATATAAATTATATATTAAAATATTTTAAATCACATATATTAACTCTACTTGTGCACTGATACAACTTTCTTTTTTGTAAATCATTAGAAATGCTCTGTACCAAAAAATAGGAATTTGTTAGAAATAAAAATTTTAAAAATATCATTTTTCTTAGAAATCTCAAATTGTGCCTTAAAAATATCATTTATAAGCTGGATGTGATGACTCATGCCTGTAATCCCAGTACTTGGGAGGCTGAGACAGGAGGATCATAGGTTTGAGGACAGTCTCAGTAACATAGTGATGCTCTCAGCAACCTAGCAAGAACTTTAAAAAAAAAAAAAAAAAAAAACTAAAGTAGGGCTGGGGTGTATCTCAGAGGTAGAAGGCACCTGGGATCAATCCCTTACACAACAACAACAAACAAATCAGTTAGTAAGTAATATCCTAAGTAGTCTGTCCTATAGAATGGGAAACATATAATTTTATGTAGGTATTTTTAATAGAGCCACTAGTTCAGAATGCTCAAAAAGAAAAAATTCATACTGAATGATTGTTTTATTATTTGAAGAGGGGTCAGCACAGGAATGGAAGGAACTAATTTAAAAAAAGGGATGGAGCCGGGCGTGGTGGTGCACGCTTGTAATCCCAGCATTTGGGAGGCTGAGACCAGAGGATCCTGGTTCGTGGCTAGCCTCAGCTACCTAGTGAGGCACTCTGCAACTTAGTGAGACCCTGTTTCAAAATAAAGAATAAAAAATAGGGCTGGGGGTGTAGCTCGGAGGTAGAATGCCCGAGTTCAATCCCCAGCACTGAAGGAAAAAAAAAGGGGGGGGGGTGGTAGCTAGGCGTGGTGGTGCGCACTTGTAATCCCAGCATTTGGGAGGCTGAGACCGGAGGATCCAGGTTTGAGGCCAGCCTCAGCTACCTAGTGAGGCACTCCGCAACTTAGTGAGACCCTGTTTCAAAATAAAGAATAAAAAATAGGGCTCAGGATGTAGCTCGGAGGTAGGATGCCCGAGTTCAATTCCCCGTACCGCAAAAAAAAAAAAAAAAAAAAAAAATTTATGGTATTATCATAAACTTTAAAATCCAATGTCTATTGAACATACAACTACAAAGTGAAAGCTTATTCTTACACTTTTATATTTCTATATATTTAGTTTATTTTAAAGATAAAATTATTCTATAAAGATCAACCACATTAACTTATTTAAGCTACAATTTCTAGCTTATCTTCTGATACTGGATATAATGATCCAACTTCACAATATACTTGGTATGTATAACAGAAGTTTAAAAAATAGGTTTAACACAAGATAAATGGGTTCAAAACATTTGGTGAGAATTCAACCAAGCTTCAGCATAAATATTTTCTATTCACTGTTTTTCTCTACTCAAATATTAACTTTTTTCCATTTTAATTTTTAACTTTGGACATAGGTGAATATCATACATATGTTAATATGGTCACTATTCTTACTCTAAGCTTGATATCTAACTAAGTAACTTCTTGGGTGTTTGACAAAAACTACATTATTTTACCAATAATACTACATTGATTTTTTCAAGAAGAAAACTCCACTTGTAGATAATAACAGCATCTTAAATGCACAGAGAAGCCGGGCGTGGTGGCGCACGCTTGTAATCCAAGCATTTGGGAGGCTGAGACTGGAGGATCCGGGTTTGCGGCCAGCCTCAGCTACCTAGTGAGGCACTCCGCAACTTAGTGAAACTCGGTTTCAAAATAAAGAATAAAAAATAGGGCTGGGGGTGTAGCTCAGAGGTAGAACGCCCCTGAGTTCAATCCCCAGTACCGCAAAAAAGCACAGAGAAATTCTAAATATTTGACATTCTATGTACTTAGGCAAAACAAGCATATTAAAAGAAGATTCTTTTTTGAAGAAAATACCTATGAAAAACTAAATCTGTGACTCCCAGAAGTTGCTTAGTGTTTGTAAAAATGAGAGCAAATAATATTTAAGGCAACATTTATGATTATAAGTATAATGTTTATGTTTTCAGCTTACAAATGAAAAAGGCAATCCTGGTTAGTTGAATTAGAAAGCACATCAAGATTATCATTATGGGTAAGATTTAAAAGTTCTATGTACTAGTAGCTGGTACATTACAAAATTCAATCAGAAAACAATTTTTCATTAATTTGGAGAATCACTAGAGAGATCTTGAACACGAATAAGGTAATTCCTAAATAATACCAGAGCATAAAACAATTTAGGAAGCTGGCATATGATCTTTAACATATGTAATACAATAGCCACATTTATTTGTTGGTTCTTGGTCATGTTTTACAAAATCCTATCTATATCTACTCAACAATTTTTAGAATATATAAGGCCATAAATTATGCCACCTTCATTTGGGAACAATTTTAAACTAAAAAACATACCTTGAAGACAAACTATATTTAATGCCCTTTCAATGAATATACATCAAAACTAGAAACAGGAATGCTTTCTAAAGTACGTGTTCATAAATAGAACAAAAACAAGCAAAACATCATTGAAATAATTGGTCTTATTAAAGATGCATATTTGCTGAAAACCATGAATGATAATGTAAAAAAACAAAACAAAAAACCACAAACCTTTGTAGAGCTGCTTTCAGTTATCTTAGCAAGCTGCCAAAGGATTACATAGTGAGTACACTGCAGTGCATGAATAACAATCTGTAAAAAAGAACCAAGAGAATATATGTAAAACTTAAAAGTCATAAGCCTTCATTCTCAAAATTAAATATGTAACTTGTAAATAAATAAAAACCTGCTCAGGCATATCTCCATTTTCAATTCCGGTTTTCAAGAGTTTGTAATTACAAGCAAACAAATCCCACTTTGAAAGATCATGGGCACTGTAAAAGAGAATTAAGTTATATTAAAAAAAAAAAAGAACTAAGTGTACAAAAACTTTTTAAAACTTGAATATTAATATTGCTAAAGTAAATGCAGAAAATATTTTAACACGCTCCTACAACAAAAATAAATATATCTTTTGCTGGGCGTGGTGGCGCATGCTTGTAATCCCAGTATTCGGGAGGCTGAGACCGGAGGATCCGGGTTCTCGGCCAGCCTCAGCTACCTAGTAAGGCCCTCCGCAACTTAGTGAGACTCGGTTTCAAAATAAAACCGATTCTTATAAAAAATAGGATGGGGAGTATAGCTGGAGGTAGAATGCTCTGGAGTTCAACCCCCAGTACTGCGAAAAAAAAAAATTAAATATATCTTTTAAAAAATTATGTTAGAAGCCGAGCATCCTGGCGCATGCTTGTAATCCCAATACTTGGGAGGCTGAGACCAGAGGATACGAGTTCGAGGCCGGCCTCAGCTACTTAGTGAGGCCTTCTGTAACCTAGTGAGACTGTTTCAAAATAAGAATAAAAAATAAGGCTGGGGAGTAGCTTAGAGGTAGAATGCCCCTGAGTTCAATCCCCAGTACCACCAAAACACTGCTGCAGCTAGCCGGGCATGGTGGGACACGCTTGTAATCCCAGTACTTGGGAGGCTGAGACTAGAGGATCCGGGTTCGAGGCCAGCCTCAGCTACTTAGGGCTGGGGAGTAGCTTAGCGGTAGAATGCCCCTGAGTTCAATCCCCAGTACCACCGGAAAAAAAAAATTGTGTTAGAAAAAAATGGTCCCTTATTTAAAATAAGTCTACTAAGATTCTTTTCTGAAAAGCAAAACAAATCCAGCAAATAATTTGAAAATAATTTCAACCCTCAAAACATGTTGATTTTGCTAGTTTTAATAAATTGGAAACAATGATTCAACTTACTTATGGAAAGCAGTGATCCTCTTCAATGTTGACAATACCTGATATGCATCATCTTCATCAGGTTCTTCACCCTATGAATATTAATTAAACATTAAGTATCACAAAAGTAAAAAATTCTAGGCTATCAAGATAATGATACCGCCTTGAAAAATACAGAACATAATAAAAACCATAAATTCGTTTAATCATTCAACACCTAGGTCTGGCCAAATTTAAGGCTATATGGTTGGGGTATTCAGTGAAAACAAGGTTGTTATATCACAGATACATTATGCCCAGAAGAGAAAAAAAGGAATAACTGTATTCCCCTTTTAAGTAATGTTGACACAAACCTATAAGTATATATAGGTAATAATGCACAAGGCCAATCAATAAAAATACAGTAGATGACAAGACATCATAAAAGACAATACTTCATAGACAAAACCTAGGTACACTAAACAAAACCAATTACCTCCGGGCGTGGTGGCGCACGCTTGTAATCCCAGCATTCGAGAGGCTGAGACCGGAGGATCCGGGTTCGCGGCCAGCCTCAGCTACCTAGTGAGGCACTCCGCAACTTAGTGAGACTCGGTTTCAAAATAAAGAATAAAAAATAGGGCTGGGGGTATAGCTCGGAGGTAGAATGCCCCTGAGTTCAATCCTCAGTACCGCAAAAAAAACAAAAAACAAAAAACAAAACCAATTACAAAGCAATGGGGGGCACCCTCTGAGTAAGTACTAGATATGCTAATCCTTTCTGAATATCAACATTTGTTAATATATTTTCTAATACAGAGTACCAAAGTTTTGAAATATTTTTATAAGCCTTACTACATGAAAAATAAAATTGTTTAAACACTACAGAATCTACTATATTCAATTGCAGGTCTCTCATGAACATGCTTACTTGTTTTAAAACCTTAATTTATTTTCCACACAGTGAGTAATTAAACTTAGTTAATGAACCATTGCTTGATTTTAAATTAACTTGCCATGATCGCAATCATATTCAGCCAAGAGTAGAGCCATTAAAATTTCTAACTAAGAATGTGATAATTGTATATCAACGTATTTGTAAAAAATTCTTCAATTAGTAAAGCATAATAAGCCTGGAAAAATGTTACATACATACATACAAACACATAAAGTTAAAGTCATTCCATAACATAAAATTGGAAATTAAAAAGTTCATATGATTTTTGCATTAATGACAAAAGTGATGTGAAAAGAGCTAAAGGCATTAATTTGGCTATTATGACTTTTTATTTTATTCAAATAAATTAAAATGTAAATATATTTCCCAAAATAAAAACAAACAATAAAAACAGAGGAAATACAACAGAAAAACACATTTCTATTGTATTTGGAAATACAATAGAAATTCCAAAAGTAACAGTGGCTGTAATTGCAACTTATAAAGGTGCTATAATAGCAAAGATCACAATGGCCTTTCTCTCACCAACAGTACCAAAACACTAAGATATCCCTTACTTTTTGAAGCTTCTTGGTCTCAGTCTAGCCCTAGTTTTCTGTTTCATTAACACCTACCCTACTGACACTTACCCAGCTAAAACCAGATAGTCTTGAAGGTCATTTCTTAAAAACAAAAGGAAAGATGTGGCTTTTCCTTTCACCTTAAGTCATAGATTCTTACCATTTTCCTACTTTGGTGGAGAAGTAGTAGTACCCTGATGATTCACAGAATTAAAAGCCTGAACATCTTTTCAACATACACTGTCAGCAGGACTAATAGCTAGGTAACTAATTAGGTTACTGGTGGGGAAGGGTCCAAGGAACAAAATACACAATACCTCTTGCAGAAAATCTTCAAGCAGCCGGTTAAATTTATCTGCCAATTCATCTATCAGCTGACTTCTTGAAATGTCTACTCTATTGAAGATTGTGAACTCTTCATTACAGAGTGAGTGATAAGTTTTAGAACATGCTTCCAAAACATCTGTATCTGTGTGCTTCTCTACAATATTTCGTATCTGACGCAATAAGGCATCCAAATGCTGCAAAATAATTTTTTTTTTCATTAAAACTAAAGTATAGGGAAAGGTGTGGTATTTCATGGCTATAATTCCAGTACTTGGGAAGCTGAGACAGGATAATAGCAGGATAAAGGCCAGCACTAAAACTTAGTAAGATCCTCAGCAACCTAGTGAGACCAGTTCAAATTAAAAAAAAAAAAAAGAATAAAATAAATAGGACTAGGGAGCCAGTCATGGTGGTGCACACTTGTAATCCCAGTACTTGGGAGGCTGAGAAAGAAGGATCACGAGTGTATGGCCAGCCTTAGCTACTTAGTGAGGCCCTGTTTCAAAATAAAGAATAAAAAATAGGACTGGGGAAGCTGGGCGTGATGGCGCACACTTGAAATCCCAGCATTTGGGAGGCTGAGACGGGAGGATCCAGGTTTGCGGCCAGCCTCAGCTACCTAGTGAGGCGCTCCGCAACTAGTGAGACACTGATTCAAAATAAATAATAAAAAACAGGGCAGGGGGTTTAGCTCGGAGGAAGAATGCCCCTGAGTTCAATCTACAGTACCGCAAAAAAAAAAAAAAAGGACTGAGGGGCGTAGCCCAGAGGTAGATGTCCCTGGGTTCAATCCCCAGTACTGCAAAAATTAAAAAAAAAAAAAAAAAGGTAGAACACCCCGGGTTCAATCCCCAGTACCACATACACAAATACACAAACTAAGGCATAGGGATAGGGGTATAGCACAGTGGTAGAGCATGGGCTTAGTATATGCAATGCCGACTAAGGTAAATACAGTAGGCATAAAGTGACTCCATTAGTATATCACCACAGAAAAAGTTTTCAAATGCAATACCTTTTAAATATAGGACATACATTTTAAGGTATTTTTCTAGTCATGGTAATTAAATACATTGATATGACCAGAATTACTTTCTCAACTTCAATGGAAATAATATTGCTTATCTCATAAGGTTGTGGTGAGAATGTTAATATGTATAAAGAGCTTATAAATACTCCTGTAACATATTAAAAATAATCAATGTAGAGCCAGGTGTGGTGGCACACGCCTGTAATCCTAGTACTTGGGAGACTGAGACCAGGTTCGCGGCCAGCCTCAGCTACCTAGTGAGGCTCTCTGCAACTTAGTGAGACCCTGTTTCAAAATAAAGAATTAAAAAAATAGGGCTGGGGGTATAGCTTAGAGGTAGAATTCCCCTGGGTTCAATCCCCAGTATTACAAAAAAAAAAAAAGTAATCAATGTATATTTGCTGCTTTTCTTTTGTAATTGTTATTATCCAGTCACCCTTGGAAAATTTCCAGAAATGATTAGCAATGTAGTCACATAATACCTAAAAACTAAGTTAAAGCTATGGGCATGAAGCAAAGGGAAATCTCATTAGCACCATTCTCTAAATTCAATTGGTCAAAAAATATAGATAACATGTGGATACAGGTTTCCTTTCATATTATAAAAACATATTTTTAAAATATGAACAAATAGCAAAATGGGATGAACCAAACTAAAATTTTCTCTTCAAAGTTTTTTATACACAGAAAACATCTTACCTTTTCTAATCGTCCAGTGGTATATATTTCCAAATCAAAGTACTGAGGCAACTGCAACAAGTTAGTCACCTTTTCTGCATCTACAGAGTACTTTGAAATAAAAAGATCATGTTGAGAACATCAAATATTATTAAATAAGCATTATAATATTCTGAGGCATTTTGAAGAAAACCTATAATTTCACAGTAACACTTACTTTTGCTAGTAACTGAGGAAGGGCCACAGCAAAAAGTTCAGTGATTTTTGTCCTGTCATCCAACTGTGTCTTCTTTTCCTTAGCTGTCAACACCTAAAAGTAATACAAAGACTTTCATAAATATTTACTAAGCACACTAACACTGTACAATTTCGAGTTTTAGCTAAGACCTAAAATAATAACTATTTTAAACGATGGGTACAAAATTTCTCTTATAAAACTTTAGCCCTAAAGTTGGCACAAAAGATATTAACTTACTCATTATTTGTAAAAAGCCACCTGAAATAATAATAAAGACTAAATAGTCATAGAGGGAAAATCAATACCCAAGTAGACTAACCAATACTACCTTTGGATGGAAGAAGCAGCAGTTAGGAACAGGAAACGTAGTATAGAAGCTTATATAATAAAGAGGTTGAGCAGCATTTCAGCTTACTCTACCCTGTGGACTACAACACATGGGTTATAAATTCAAAATATTTGTTACCACTGATTAGAAAAACAGAAATTAAACAAATCTTTTTTAAAAAAATTAGAAATAGAGGCTGGGAGTTTCACTCAATATAGAGCATTTGCTAACATGCACATGACACTGGTTCAATCCTTGTTACTGCAAAAAAAAATAACTAATTTAAAAGATAAAAAGAGAAATGGAAAAAAATAGATGAGATGTATTGTATACTGTAAGTTTCAGTATTATGTGAAGTTTTGTTCATTTATATTTAAATACACATATATTTGTGTGTAATAGGATATGATATGAGAATGTATTATTGTGCTTCACAGTCAGAAAGGTTTGAAAACCTGTGGGATTACTGGTATAAACTGCAAATGCACGTGAACTTTGAAATAATGCGTTAAAATTTGATCTTAGGAAATTTCCCATTTTCATAAACAATCATCTCTATTTTATTTCTAATTTTATATTATGAAAAAATGCAAGCCTACAAGTAAACCAAAACATATGAATGCACCAATTAAAATGATGTACTACATTCATTCATGAAGGCATAGACTGGCATAGACTGCCGATATCTCTGTAGTAAAAAGTATCTTATGGAAGGAATTCAAATTTCTCTGATTGCTAACGCTTTAACATTTATTTCTAACACACACACAAGTCATCTAAAAAATAAAATTTAAGAATCAAGTTTTTTTTTTATAATAGTATGTTTAGAATATTGAAAATATGTTAGCATACCCTTTTTCCTGTCCCTCTTCCCACAGGAGGATGACATTCAGCTGCTTGTCTAATAGTACAAAGCATGATTTCAATGAGAGCACTCTCTTGTCTGTCTGTTAGTGCTTAAAAAAAAAAAAAGTTCAAGTTAACCTACTTCTCCTTACATACCACTTGCAATGATTACATAACAGTTTCTTCTGCCTATGAACACAATTTGACCTAATGCACTAAAGAAAATCCCATTACTTATCAAAGTATAGATCAGAACAAGTTAAACCTTTCTACATTCCCAATCTGTCCACCACTGATCCACACATCTGAGCCAAGAAAATATGAACTCCTCGCAAATAAAAAATAAAATTTCAACATCATTTACAACTTGTCACACAGCATAATACTCATATATATATGAAAATAAAATTATGCACAAAGTAGGGTTTTCTTTCAATTGTTTTAACACTAACAAAAACAAATGGAATTAGTAAGATCTATTTTCAATACTGTCTAGACAACAAAAATACCATAATTAAATATCCTTACCTTCCTCTCCACTAAGTGGCTCCTCTAGCAACAAGCTATTCATACATTCCCAGTCTTTCAGCAGCTCAGTAGCACAGTCCCACATGCTATCTACAAGGTATGCGGCATGCTCGTGTAACTGAAATTTAAAAACAGTAATGTGCTCTTAGACAAATAGTATACTAGCCTTAATTCAAAATAATGGAAGCTTTGTTGGCACCATATACAAACTCTCAAGTAGCAACGTGTTTTTTGAGCTTAAATGGAAGAAATTGCCTAAAAGCACCATTAAACATTTCCTCCAATAACCACTAAAACATTAAAATGAAAATTACTTTTTAAAAATTATATGCACTGGGGATGTAGCTGAGTGGCTAAGGGTTTTGTCTAACATGCATGAGACCCTCGGTTCAAACGCCAATATTGGAAAAAAAAAAAAGTCATACTCATATTTACTGCTTATTTAGACCTAGTATTACACCAGTTAACTGCTTTCAATTCTTAAATATATTATTTTATTTTAACTGAATGGAAGTGATAATGGTTAATTAAAATGTTTTACTTGTCAATTCAATTTATAAGCATTATAATTCTCTTCATTCTGTGAAGCATAATGACCCTATGACTTCCCAACTCATTTGAGGGGCTGAACATAACTATGATACCTAAACCTATCAAGAGTATTATAAGTTTGAAGAAATTACAGACCAATATCTTTCATAAACATAGCAGGAATATTCTCAAAAACTACCAAACTGAATCCAGCAATACGAGCGCGAGCGTGAACAAGAGAGAGAGAAGGAGAAAGGGGGGGGAGTGTGAGTGTGTGTGTGTGTGTGTGTGTGTGTGTGTGTATGTATAAAATCATGATCAAGGAGAGATTTAAGGTGGGAATGCAAGGTTGGTTCAACATTCAAGTCATTCAACATTAATCCAACACATTAACATAATAAAAGATAAAACAAGCCGCATGCTTGTAATCCCAGCATTCAGGAGGCTGAGACCGGAGGATCCGGGTTCGCGGCCAGCCTCAGCTACCTAGTGAGGCACTCCGCAACTTAGTGAGACTCAGTTTCAAAATAAAGAATAAAAAATAGGGCTGGGGGTGTAGCTCGGAGGTAGAATGCCCCTGAGTTCAATCCCCAGTACCACAAAAAATAAATAAATAAATAAATAAAAGATAAAACAATGTCAAGGGATGCAGAAGGGCATTTTACAGAACTGAGTATCCATTCATGACACAACCTCTAAATAATAGAAGGGATTGGAGGAAGCAACCTTGAACCAATAATATCTATGTAATACCTATAACTTACAACATAATTTGTGGTGAAATGCTGGATGCTTTCTCCATAAGAACAGGAACAATTCAAAGACATCTAATCTTACTACTGTTTTTCAATATTCTACTGGAGTTAGCCAGTTCAACAAGGCAGGAAAAAATGTTAGAAAGAAATAAGCAAAATTACCCTTATTTAGAAATGATCTGATTGTGTATTGTAGAAAATCCTAAGAAATCTATTGAAAAATTACAAAAATTGTGGAATTCAGCTCAGTTGCAGGATGAGATCAATATTCAAAAACCAACTTCATGTCTACATGCATAAACAACTAGAAAAATAGGCCATTAAACTAATTATAAAATATATAAGCCGGGTATGGTGGTGCACTCTTGTAATCCAGTACTTGGGAGGCTGAGACAGGAGGATCACAGGTTGGTCACCAGCCTCAGCTACTTAGTGAGGCACTCTGCAACTTAGTGAGACCCTGTTTCAAAATAAAGAATAAGCCGGGCATAGTGACACACACTTGTAATCCCAGCATTTGAGAGGTTGAGACTGGAGGATCCGGGTTCCCGGCCAGCCTCAACTGCTTAGTAAGGCCCTCTGCAACTTAGTGAAACCCTGTTTCAAAATAAAGAATAAAAAATAGGGCTGGGGGTGTAGCTCGGAGATAAAATGCCCCTAGGTTCCATCACCAGTACCGCGTGAAAGAAAGGAAAAAAAAAAAAAAAAGGACTGGGGTAGTAGAATGCCCCAGGGTTACATCCCCAGTACTGCAAAAAAAAATAAAATATATAACATGAACACCAAAAATTAATTTTTAGTCCTCTCAAAATAAATTTGTGTAATTACTGGGGATTGAATCAAGGGGTGTTTTACCATTGAGCTATACCCCCAGCCATTTTTATTCTGAGATTCACTAAGTTACCTCATGCTAGGCTCAAACCTGAGATCCTCCTATCTCAGCCTCCTAAGTTCTAGGATTATAAGCATGCACCACTGCAACCTGGCTCTAAAAATTTTTAACAGGTAGAATTTTCAACTTAAGGGAGAACTGACAAAAATCCAGATTTACAATAGTATTAATAGCAGGCATTAAGACTAAAGGACTTACAATGTGCTACATCTGTATTTATATGGATTATCTCACTGTTACCTGAGAAATTATTAGCAACCTTTTTATTAAGAAACTGAGGTTTCAAAAGATTAACTAAATCAAAACTACATAAATAATAAAAGGTGGCCAGCTGGTGATTAGGTTTTTCTGACTCTAAAATTCATGTTTTCAGAAATACTAATAAATTCTATCATTTTAATATCTTAATGGTAGAAAATATTTTTAATTTTTTTTTCTGGAGGAAAGAGATCTCTGTTATACTCAAACTACTATATGGAAGAGTCAAGATGTACATCATTTCAATGCCTTCTGAAAAATTCTTTGAACATAGGTATGAAATAAACAGCACAAACTAACCTCACTTTCCAGAAAGAAAAAAACCAATGTCTTAACAAGGTTAGCATTTGGACCTTGTCTTCCCCTCCTTTTCATGATTCCATCCTCCTCTGGATCTCTACGACTGAATAGCCTATAAATAAAGAAGTATACTTGTTTTAAAACAAATTATTCATTAATCAAAATATTGTCTGGATCCCATACTTAAGCATCTAACACAAGAATAATAAAAAAATATATAATATTTTTTAACATTAAGCCATCAAGCAAAAAATCACTACAAACCTTTTTCATTCCACTCCTGATGGTACCTGAGTCCTTTTTTTTATTGTGTGTGTCCCCATACATATTACTGAGATTGGTGCTGATAACTTCATATATGAACACACACACATACACACACACACACACACACACACACACACACACAGAGACCGCACGTGTGCACGCACATTTTTTGGCTTGAAACCTTTTTAATGTATACTTTTATTGGTGCATTGTAATGATACAACATAATGAGGTTCAGAGTGATAGAAACATACATGCACATAGCATTTGGTGTGTTTGTCCTCAGTTTCCAACCAGCTTCCTTCCTCTCCCCATACATATTACTGAGATTGGTGCTGATAACTTCATATATGAATATAGCATTATTTGAACTGTCACCTCTAAGTCCTTTTAAACTAACTTCTCAAGTTAATTATACTGAGTTATAAGTAATTTCTTTTTAGAAACCTTATGGCATTTTATACTACGTTTCCTTTCATAAAAGAAACACTAGACCTATATGGTAAGCCTAAGGCCCAGAGCTTGATATCTAGCACTCCAAAAACTATACTAACAAATTTTTATGCACAAAATCTATAATACATATTCTTCTTTAAAACTGGATATTTTCTATGGACAGTGTGGCTATTATTCCTCAGAAACAACAAAATAGAGCTAACACTGGATAATAATTCATAGAAAACTATAGGATGGATGTTTTAGACCAGCAACTCTAATAAACACTGCACTCAAAATTGGTATTTGAATCAAATCTAACAAAAAAATTAATATGTGTAGTTCAAAATGTTCTATTTAAAAGACATTATATAAGTAACATTTGCTGAATGTTTTCTATGATCAATTATATCTCTACGTATACTACCTAATCTGAAATGGTAAACAGTATTACAAAAGTAAAGAGACAACAGGCTTCTTGGTATTTTTACATCTAACTATATTAAGTACTTAAAGCAAAACCTTATTTTCTCAAGGAAAAGAAAAATAAGCTGAAGACTAAACACTGTAATATTTGGAAGCTGAAATAGGTGAAAAGAAGAATGAACAATTAGAAAAGGTCAGTCTTAATGCAACATAGGTAAGTTTAAATTATATCCATTTGTGGATGGAAGGTATAGTTTAGTGGCAGAATACTTGTCAACATGGCTAAGGCAGAGTTCAAGCCACAGCAAGAAAAAAAAAAAAAACTATGTATCCACTATGAGTCATGTGTATACTTCCCTTTAGAGTTCTAACTTTAAAGAAATCAAAGCAATTAGAGAAGAAACATAAACTTTAAAAAGAAAGCATAAAGTGTGAAAGCATGACTTTGACCTGCACTAAATCTTCTATTTTATACAAATATTTAATATCAAAGTATATCACAGTAAGTTACTGGTACGAAAGTATACTTTAAAAAGTGAGTAACGGAAATATAAATTTACTTTTTGTAGAGAAATTCTCCAGCTGCTACTGCTACCGGCCGATGAGCTGAATAAACCAGATGATAGACATTTTCACAGTCTTCTGCAGTAAGAACTTCTTCACTACTCCTAAAACAAAATAAGCAGTAACAGGTTTTTAATAATGTCATAATTCTAAGTATACTAAGAATATAAAACGTCATGCATTTACTTTTCAAAAGTTTGTGTTAAATAAAAAAACTAAAAAAGAAATCAAACTTTTTTGTGGTACTGGAGATTGAACCCTGCGGCACTATACCTCCAAGGTACAACCCTAGTCCTTTTTATTTTTTATTTTGAAACAGGGTCTTGCTAGGTTGCTGAGAATCTCACTAAGTTACTGAGACTGGTCTCAAATTGTGCGTCCTGTCCCAGCCTCCCAAACCATCAAACTTATTACCATCTTTTGGTAAAGCTTGCCCCAACAAAAAAATCTAAGTATTTTATTAAGACCAAATATGAATGCGATATAAAATATGAGATAAACAACTAGGTTTTCTACCATTATATATAAATTAAAAATCAGAAGACCACCAGCAGAGAAATCCTAAGAACATTATATAGTTGAACAGCACAGATGCTTTTTGGTTTTCTGTTATATTAATGGCTTCCAGAAATCTGATTTTTAAAAAAATACTACTTCTAAGCCGGGCGTGATGGCGCACGCTTGTAATACCAGCATTTGGGAGGCTGAGACTGGAGGATCTGGGTTCACGGCCAGCCTCAGCTACCTAGTGAGGCACTCCGCAACTTAGTGAGACCCTGTTTCAAAATAAAGAATAAAAAATAGGGCTGGGGGTATAGCTCAGAGGTAGAATGCCACTGAGTTCAATCCCAATACCATAAAATAAAATAAAATAAAAAATACTACTTCTTTTTAAGAGAAAAAAGAAATTCAAAGTCAGTTATTCAAATTCAAGTTTCAAAGCACTTTGATTTAAATTCCTCTATGTATAATACTAGACTATTGTGAGAAAAAACACTTGTGTCTTTTTATAATTAAAAGACACTGAGTCAAACCAGTTAAAATAATGTAAATCTGCAGTACCCATTCACTTATAAACTTTTTTTTTTTTTTGTGGTACTGGGGATTGAACCCAGGGGCATTCCACCTCCACGCTACACCCCCAATCCTATTTTTTTTAATTCTTTATTTTGAAACAGGGTCTCACTAAGCTGTGGAGAGCCTCACTAAGCTAAGGCTGGCCACGGACTCAGATCCTGCAGTTTCAGCCTCCCAAGTACTGGGATTACAAGCATATGTCACCCACACCCGGCTCACTTTAACTTTTCGAAAAGGAAAACATGTATAAAGTTTCAGTTATTAGGTATATACAAGGCTTTAAAAAAAAATCAACAAAATGGCTATCTATTACCTTTAAGAAAACTATCAGACACAAGGAAAGATGTTCATATTATGTTATGTACATGGAGGGAAAGAAATTACAGAAGTATGTGAAGAATACTATTAAGTTTCTTATTTAATCCAGGAAACTTTTAATATTTTTATAACACATGTATATATTAAAAACTTTTAAATCCAATTAAAAAGTAAGAAAAAAAAAAAGGAATAGTAATTGCTGTTCAAAAAAAATCCCCTTAAGTGAAATTACAGAAAATGTAAATATATCTAGAAATGCCTTCTTTATAATTATCACAATATGGCCCATTTCATATAGATAATAACCATAGGGATATTCCATAGGGATAATAACCACAACCACCATTTCACAAGTCTGCTGTATTAAATGATAAAATCCACATAAAGTGTTTATACTAGGTATTATCGGACATACTAATTTAATTCTATTGATAAACACCTCAACTGTTTTAGAAACTCAGCTATCACACTTAGACCAATTTATACTCCCTTTAACAATGCATAAGAGTCTGTTTCTGCAGATCTTCAACATCCCAGTGTAGTACCAACACACTTTACAAGATTTTTATAATCTCCAAGCAAATAGGTAAAAAATGGTCTCAATTTAATGTACATGTCTCTGAATAACTGGACATCTTTTCATTTACTTAAATTTGTATTTCCTGTATTTCCTTTCATTCCAATTATCTGATCTATAACTTCTGACACCTTTCCTTTGAGATTTCTGTTCTTTTAAATGATTCACAGAAATTGACACATTTGAAGTAAATATTTCCCCCAATCTGACAATTTGTTTTCCAATTGTTCAGAGTATTTTATGCCATATCCACAAATTCAAAGTTAAATAGGAATCAAACTATCCAAGACAATGAGAGCTCATAAATTTCTAGCTCAGTTTCACAGGCTCAATAGCTCCTTATTACTATGCTTTGAAACAGGGTCTCACTAGGTAAATGAGAGTCTCACTATTTGCTGAGGCTGTCCTTGAACCTGCAATCCTCTTGTCTCAGCCTCCCAAATACTGGGATTACAAGTGTACACCACCACACCCAGCTACAAATACATTTCTAAATAGCCAAAAGGTGGCAACAGCTGAAAGGTCCATCAACAGAAGAATGGATAAACAAAATAGGGTATAGACATACAATGAAAAGTTAGTCATAAAAAGCAAAAAATTCTCATAAATGCTATAATATAGATAAACCATTAAGATATTACACCGAATGAAATAAACCAGGCACAAAAGGACAGATATCCTTATGATTCCACTCATATAGGCAAATTCATAAAGACATCAATTAAATTCACATATCAGTGGTTACCAGAGCCTGGCAAAAGAGAAGGAACAAGGAGTTGGTGTTTAACTGATAAGGGTTTCAATATGGAATGATAAAAAGTTCTGGAGATGAAGAGAGGTGACAGTTGTCTAACAAAGTGAGTATACTTAGCGCTATTGAACCTTATATTTAAAAATGGTCAAGAAAATATGCATAGTATGCCTATCACATATTGACATAGAATATGTCAGAAATTCTGCCTTAATGTTACCAGTAGTATAGAAGAATAAGAGTATTCAGTAAATGCGCATACTCTGAAAATGTGATGAAATATAATAAGTACATTCTTAACACATTAAAATATTTAACTTTTTTCAGCCGGGCGTGGTGGTGCACACTTGTAATCCCAGCATTTGGGAGGCTGAAACTGGAGGATCCGGGTTCACAGCCAGGCTCAGCTACTTAGTGAGGCCCTCCGCAACTTGGTGAGACCCTGTTTCAAAATAAAGAATTAAAAAAATAGAGCTAGGGGTATAGCTCGGAGGTAGAATGCCCCTGAGTTCAATCCCCAGCACCGCAAATAAACAAACAAATAAATAAATTAATTAATTAAATGTTTAACTTTTTCAATAACATCAAAGTTAAGAATAAAACTAGCCAAGACAATAGGAACTCATATTTCTAGCTCATAAGTTTCACAGGCTCAATAGTTCCTTCTTCCTATGTTTTCTCAACTTTACATGAAGAAGTTAAATTTCTATCTGGGTATAGTGGCACACACCTGTGTTCCCAGCTACTTGGGAGACCAAGACAGAAGAATTACTTGAGCCCAGTTCAAGACCAGCCTGTGCAATACAGTGAAACTCCACCTCAAAACATAATAGTAATAATAAAACAAATTTCTAGCTGTAAAACCCAATGATTTAAGCTATTAAAAATTTAACCAAGTACCCTAAGGTATTATTTAGATATCAACAAATATATACTTACTGTAAAACAAGAGTGAGTAATTTTATTGCTTGTACTGCAACATCATATTCTTTGTCAAGGGTCATAGACACAATTCTATCCTAAGGACAAAAAGATTAAAGTATTTTAGAAAGGAAAATAAGAAAAGATATTTTCAAATTAAAAGAAATGCTTAAATACTAACCTTGAACCGACTGGTAAATAGCTCCAGTTTGGAATTAAGCTCTTTGTTATAGTAAAGCCCTTGTAGAGCAGTAAGACATTTTAGTCTCACTTCACCTTGCTAAAAGAAACAAGAAGAGAAAATATATTCAAACTATGTGTATTTCGAATCTCAATATTCAAGATCTAAATACTTATGGGGTTATTGTTTCTGTAAGTCAAATGACAAGTTTTTTTTTTTTTTTTAATTTGTTTAGGGCAAACTATTGTGAAAGATGACAATAGTCAAAGATGACAGATATCATAGTATGCAATGTTTGGAAGGAATACATAAAAGGTACTTCTTCAAGGTTAATAAAGAGGAAATATAAGGTATCTATCCAAAAGAATGGAAAACAAACTATCAGACCGACGCATGTGTATCTATGCACAATTCACAATTGCCAAACTATGAAAACAGTCAAGATGTCCATTGACAGATGAATGGATTACAAAACTATGGAATATGTACACAATAGAATTTTACTCAGCCATAAAGAAGAACAAAATCATGTCATTTGCAGGGAAATGGATGCAACTGGAAAATTGTTAAGTGAGATTAGTCAGTCACAAAGAGTAAGAAAGCATATAGTCTCCCTAATATGTGAATGCTAGGGAGAAGATGGGGCATAAGAGGAACTCCAGATGAAAAAGGAGAAACCCTAGATAAGCAAAGAAGTTGACTTAACTGAAAGTGACGGGGGCGGGGGGGGGGGGGGGGAAATACCCTAATGCACATGATGTACTTTCACAAATATATCGAGGTCAATCACTAAACTGAACTTGAGAAGGAGGGAGTGGGGTGGGGGTTGAGGAAGGGGTTGAATGAGAAATGTGTGCATATATGCCTTTATCAGCTTGTACCTAACAAAGATGTATGATTACAATGCACCAATTAATATAAAAAATAAAAAATAGAAAAAAGAGGTAATATAAGAACAGCAGTTGCTGGGCGTGGTGGCGCACGCTTGTAATCCTAGCATTCGGGAGGCTGAGACCGGAGGATCCGGGTTCGCGGCCAGCCTCAGCTACCTAGTGAGGCACTCCGCAACTTAGTGAGACTCGGTTTCAAAATAAAGAATAAAAAAATAGGGCTGGGGGTGTAGCTTGGAGGTAGAATGCCCCTGAGTTCAATCCCCAGTACCGCAA